>CM069448.1:795767-844165 GCA_035610835.1 Ophiura sarsii | reverse complement strand
CTCCATATCACCTCCACCCACTCTCTCCACATAACATCCACACACTCTCTTCATATAACCTCCAACCATTCTCTCCACATCACCTCCATCCACTCATGGGTGGAGGCTATGTGAAGAGAGTGGGTGGGGTGATGTGGGGAGAGTGGGTGGAGGTGATGTAGAGAGAGTGGGTGGAGATTATGTGGAGAGAGTGGGTAGAGGTTATGTGAAGAGAATGCGTGATGGGGTGGAGGTTATGTGGAGAGAGTGGGTGGAGGTGATGGGGAAGAGTGGGTGGAGGTGATGTAGAGAGAGTGGGTGGAGGCTACTCTCTACATAACCTCCACCCACTCTCTTCACATCACCTCCACCCACTCTCTCCCCATCACGCATTCTCTTCACATAACCTCCATCCACTCTCTCTACATAACCTCCACCCATTCTCTTCACATCACCTCCACCCACTCTCTCCCCATCACGCATTCTCTTCACATAACCTCTACCCACTCGCCCCACATCACCTCGACCCACTCTCTTCACATAGCCTCCACCCATTCTCTCCACATCACCTCCATCCACTCTCTCTACATCACCTCCACCCACTCTCTTCACATAACCTCCATCCATTCTCCCCACATCACCTCCACCCACTCTACACATCACCTCCACCCACTCTCTTCACATAGCCTCCACCCATTCTCTTCACATCACCCCACCCACTCTCTTCGCATCACCTCCACCCACTCTCTCCACATCACCTTCACCCACTCTCCACATCACCTCCACCCACTCTCCCACATCACCTCCACCCATTCTCAATACATCACCTCCACCCACTCTCTTCACATAACCTCTATCCACTCTCTCCACATAGCCTCCACCCACTCTCTCTACATCACCTCCACCCACTCTTCCCCATCACCTCCACCCACTCTCTTCACATAGCCTCCACCCACTCTCTCCACATAACCTCCACCCACTCTCTCTACATCACCTCCACCTACTCTCTCCACATAACCACCACCCACTCTCTTCACATAACCTCTATCCACTCTCTCCACATCACCTCCACCCACTCTCCCCACATCACCTCCACCCACTCTCTTCACATAGCCTCCACCCACTCTCTCTACATCACCTCCACCCACTCTCCCCACATCACCTCCACCCACTCTCTTCACATAACCTCCACCCATTATCTCCACATCACCTCCATTCACTCTCCCCACATCACCTCCACCCACTCCACCCACTCTCCCCACATCAACTCCACCCACTCTCTTCACATAACCTCCACCCATTCTCTTCACATCACCCCACCCACTCTCTTCGCATCACCTCCACCCACTCTCTCCACATCACCTTCACCCACTCTCCACATCACCTCCACCCACTCTCTTCACATCACCTCCACCCACTCTCTTCACATCACCTCCACCCATTCTCAATACATCACCTCCACCCACTCTCTTCACATAACCTCTATCCACTCTCTCCACATAGCCTTCACCAACTCTCTCTACATCACCTCCACCCACTCTCCCCACATCACCTCCACCCACTCTCTTCACATAGCCTCCACCCACTCTCTCCACATCACCTCCACCCACTCTCTTCACATAGCCTCCACCCACTCTCTCCACATCACCTCCACCCACTCTCTCCACATAACCACCACCCACTCTCTTCACATAACCTCTATCCACTCTCTCCACATCACCTCCACCCACTCTCTTCACATCACCACCACCCACTCTCTTCACATAACCTCTATCCACTCTCTCCACATAGCCTCCAGCCACTCTCCCTACATCGCCTCCACCCACTCTCTCCACATCACCTCCACCCACTCTCTTCACATAGCCTCCACCCACTCTCTCCACATCACCTCCACCCACTCTCTCCACATAACCACCACCCACTCTCTTCACATAACCTCTATCCACTCTCTCCACATCAGCTCCACCCACTCTCTTCACATCACCACCACCCACTCTCTTCACATAACCTCTATCCACTCTCTCCACATAGCCTCCACCCACTCTCTCTACATCACCTCCACCCACTCTTCCCCATCACCTCCACCCACTCTCTTCACATAGCCTCCACCCACTCTCTCCACATAACCTCCACCCACTCTCTCTACATCACCTCCACCTACTCTCTCCACATGGGTGGAGGCTATGTGAAGAGAGTGGGTCGAGGTGATGTGGGGCGAGTGGGTAGAGGTTATGTGAAGAGAATGCGTGATGGGGAGAGAGTGGGTGGAGGTGATGTGAAGAGAGTGGGTGGAGGTTATGTAGAGAGAGTGGATGGAGGTGATGTGGTGACGTAAACAGCCATGGATCACGAGTGGAATTGCAAGATCAATCAAGCACAAGCAGAAGCTCTACCCACTCTCTTCACATCACCTCCACCCACTCTCTCCACATAACCACCACCCACTCTCTTCACATAACCTCTATCCACTCTCTCCACATCAGCTCCACCCACTCTCTTCACATCACCACCACCCACTCTCTTCACATAACCTCTATCCACTCTCTCCACATAGCCTCCACCCACTCTCTCTACATCACCTCCACCCACTCTTCCCCATCACCTCCACCCACTCTCTTCACATAGCCTCCACCCACTCTCTCCACATAACCTCCACCCACTCTCTCTACATCACCTCCACCTACTCTCTCCACATGGGTGGAGGCTATGTGAAGAGAGTGGGTCGAGGTGATGTGGGGCGAGTGGGTAGAGGTTATGTGAAGAGAATGCGTGATGGGGAGAGAGTGGGTGGAGGTGATGTGAAGAGAGTGGGTGGAGGTTATGTAGAGAGTAGCCTCCACCCACTCTCTCTACATCACCTCCACCCACTCTTCCCCATCACCTCCACCCACTCTCTCCACATAACCTCCACCCCATCACGCATTCTCTTCACATAACCTCTACCCACTCTCTCCACATAATCTCCACCCACTCTCTCTACATCACCTCCACCCACTCTCCCCACATCACCCCACCCACTCTCTTCACATAGCCTCCACCCATTCTCTCCACATCACCTCCACCCACTCTCTCCACATCACCTCCACCCACTCTCTCTACATCACCTCCACCCACTCTCTTCACATAACCTCCATCCATTCTCCCCACATCACCTCCACCCACTCTCCACATCACCTCCACCCACTCTACACATCACCTCCACCCACTCTCTTCACATAGCCTCCACCCATTCTCTTCACATCACCTCCACCCACCATCACCTCCATCCATTATCCCCCACATCACCCCACCCACTCTCTTCGCGATCACCGCCACCCACTCTCTCCACATCACCTTCACCCACTCTCTCTACATCACCTCCACCCACTCTCTTCACATAACCTCTATCCACTCTCTCCACATAGCCTCCACCCACTTTCTCCACATCACCTCCACCCACTCTCTTCCCGTAACTTCCACCCACTCTCTTCACATCACCACCACCCACTCTCTTCACATAACCTCTATCCACTCTCTCCACATAGCCTCCACCCACTCTCCCTACACCACCTCCACCCACTCTCCCCCACATCACCTCCACCCACTCTCTCACATAGCCTCCACCCACTCTCTCCACATAACCTCCACCCACTCTCTTCACATAACCTCCACCCACTCTCTTCACATAACCTCCACCCACTCTCTTCACATAACCTACATCCATTCTCTTCACATCACCTCCACCACTCTCTTCACATCACCTTCACCTAGCACTTGGTATCGTGCCTACCCAATACCCGAATAATGTATAACCATGTGAACATACGTAGTAGTGGATCCGCTCATGCCCCGCTCTACTCGTCAGGTAGTACAACAAATCATACTTAGTGATATTTGTCATCAGTTGGTATTATTCATCATAGGGTATTTTGCATGTTTCACTATCTGTCCCCATCCTAAGTATGACTCCTTCTAAATATGATTTTTGTGGTAATTTCTGTATCGCTTACCAGAGCTCAAAAACACACTTCTTTGTGCTTGTTCTTATCTACTCTTTCTCATCTATCTTGCCATTCGTTTAACATTTTTGTACAAATGCACTATTCCCTTGAAATTTAAGGTGAAATTCTAAGCCCATTCACTTACGGCACTAGCGGTGTTTATCGAAATCGGCGCCATGTTTTATTAATAAATAGTCTCTTTTATATTTTCGCTAGTTCGTAAGTGGTGTGCGTAGCGTATATAGACGTTTGTTATTTCCACCCACTCTTTTCACATAACCTCCACCCACTCTCTTAACATCACCTCCACCGACTCTGGGGTAAAAAAACCCGATCTTGAAAAACAGTCGAATTCCGTGTATTTCAATGGAGGTATTATTTAGTGGTGTGCCCCCTGGTGGGTAGATTTTATGACAAGCTCTCTCTACACATGCGCAATGTTTAATTGCATTATGTAATATTTTTGTGCAGTTTTTGGTTGGTTCACATTTTGTGATCATTCTATGATTCTACTCCAAGGCCAAGGTTCATGTGACTGTGAGTGTCATTTGCCAGTCATGTGCCGGTCCGTGTTTACTCAGACATAATAATAGTGGGCGGATTATTGCAGTGCATTGCATGAATATAATGATTGATTTGGCAGCTAAAGTAAGATTAAGAAGTAAGTTTCTTTACTTATTTAACTTTTAAGTTTTAAACAGCTTGTATTGTAATTTGTCTAAAGCTTTCACTTTTTTACCCGACATCTTATTATATTAAATCACTCCTTGGTTTATTCATGATGGTTTATTGCACCCTGTACTTCGGGACGACATGATGATATTTATCCTTGGACAAGCTGAATGAAGCTTACTATTATTATTAAAGGCATATTATGTGATCTTTTCCAGAGAGCGCCCTCAATTCATGATTTTTTTTAGAAAGTAGAGTTTTTGCAGATTTACATTTCTGATCATAAATTGTACATACATTCCAAGTGACAGAGTGATACGATTCCTAATTACCTCAAAATCAAGGTTTTAGAGTGAATTTAGAGTGAAAATATAAACTGTCGTGTTATCACGACAGTTTATTTTGACTCTAAAACCATGGGGGGGGGGTGGGGGGGGGGCTGCAGGGGTGGTGTGTGTGTGGAGGGGAGGCTGCCATGTACAGTTTTACACAGAAATCTGTCAAAATGATGCCTTCAACTGGTGATAGGCATTTCAAAACGCACAGGTATTACAATCAGTGATCGACTTTCATGAAAAAATGTGTGTAGCAAATCGTTATCAAATTTCCACTGTTTGTTAAAAATGATAATCTGCATGTTAACAAGGAGTTTAAAATGCATAGTATAAAACTGCTATACACATAAATTTTCAGATTGTATAGCAAATTCAGCAAAGTGTGGGAGCATTTAGCGATGCGACACTTCCACTTGGCATAGCTATGATTTATCAGGGGGGGGCAAAGATTTCTGAAATTTGGGGTGAGGGCATGTTTTACACAAATCACGCTCGAAAAATGGTCCATGTCAGTTGTCATAATGCCTATGCACACTACATCCGGAAAATAGGACTTGGGGCGGGGACGCAAAGGGTATTTTTAAGGATTTTTCTGTCAGGGGGGGGGGGGGGGGGGGGGGGGTGCCTTAGCTACGCCACTAACTTGTTAAATTGTACAATCAATAGCTCACATACAGTATCAAAAGTAGTATATCATTTGTCATCAACAATTGAATTAATTGTTTAATTGGTTTCTCACTTCTGTGTGGTAAAATGTATTTCAAGAAATACTGTTCCACAGTAGATATCAGATTCAATATTGTTATTGAACTAACTATAATTGAATGCACAATTATATGGTCTTCTTTAACTAATTATATTAATTAATTAATTATTCTAAGACTAATTGATAAATTGTAAAAGTTGCGATGGCTGCCATGGAATGGAGGGGGGGGGGGGGGGGGGGGGGGGGGGGGGGGGAGGGGTGCCTAAGCTACGCCACTGACTTGGTAAATTGTACCCTGATTACAATCAATAGCTCACATACAGTATCAAAAGTAGTATATCATTTGTCATCAACAATTGAATTAATTAAACTGTGTTAATTAAATCATTTTTTCAAGATGTGTTTAATTGGTTTCTCACTTCTGTGTGGTAAAATGTATTCAAGAAATACTGTTCCACAGTAGATATCAGATTCAATGTTGTTATTGAACTAACTTTAATTGAATGCACAATTATATGGTCTTCTTTAACTAATTATATTAATTAATTAATTATTCTAAGACTAATTGATAAATTGTAAAAGTAATATGTGCAATTTATAAACAAAAACAAAATCATAAAATGTTTTCATACCATTTTGTTGTGTATGTCCTACGCTTTAATTTCATAGGTCACAAACTCATATTAAAGGTATGGTTATGTTCAAATGAAGTCTAGAAAATTGGTAGTAAATTATGCAAATTATTCAATAAATTGATCAATACTAAGAAATGTTCCATTTTTGTCGTACAAAAATGTCGGGAATATGTTTATGTACAACATAACTGATTTCCAGGTTTGCAAGATATACACATCTCCAGATATAAATTAAAATGTGTAGTTTGACTTGATGATAATTAAATACATGTAAATAGTACGCAAATGAGATTAATTTACCTAATTTTTCTAATAAGTTGTTTGCATTAAAGAAATATTATGTGATCTTTTCCATGGGACGCCCTCAATCCTCAAAAAAAAATTGGAAGCAGATTTACTTGCAGATTTATTTTTCTGATCATAAATCATAAATATATTCCAAGTTACAGAGCGATACAATTCCTAATAACCTCAAAATCATGGTTTAAAGAGTGAATTTAGAGTAAAATTTGAAAAATAGATTGTACCGCTCAGTAAAATCTATTTTTCAAACCATGATTTTGAAGTAATTAGGAATCGTATCGCTCTGTAACTTAGAAGATATTTATGATTTATGATCAAAATGCAAATCTGCAAGAAAATCTGCTTTCATAGGAAAAATCAATGATAGAGGGCGCTACTTGGAAATGATCACATAATATGCCTTTAAGGTTTCTATATCTTGTATCACCAAACTTGACTTCATTGAAAGAAAGTTGGTGTTTTATAGTCATTTAAGTAAATTTGATTTTAAGGGGCCGTGATGAAGTTAAATGTACAATGTATGTGTGACATGGACAAGACAGTGAAGAGTTGATTAATGATGTCATTGTTTTTATTAACAATTACATTATGTATATTGAAAACGTTTCATTAATATTATTAGATGTTTACCAAAAGTAGAGTTCCCTAGATAAGTGAGTAATAACTTAATAAGATTGTCAGGTAGATGACAACAATAGATCCCATAGTTTGGAACAAGTCACATTCTACCATCTGTGCTAAATGGACAAGACAATAGGTCCCATGTTTTATACTACAGGTCAAATCACTTCTGCATCTGTGCTAATTATAACTAGGTCAATGATCCACTTTACTAACAAGTGAGATAATTGCGACCTAGTTCTAAATGTGGGTGTCATTTAAGGTTAATAACTTTATGTCCTTGTGAATACTGTATTGTGATTGGTCAATTTAACAAAAGTGTAGGTGACTTGATAGTGAGATGAAAGTGAGAAGAGTAGGAGGAGAGTAAGTAAAACAGTTTAGCTGGAAAAGTTGTGAGAGATACATCTAGTTAAGCTCCGCTCGAAGATAGCGACAAATCTCAACTGTACATAATTATTTATATGTTAACACTAATAAAATATATACATAATTATATACTTGGGCGACGTGAAGTTTGCAGTTATTTCTAGTGATCGAAGCAGTGTATCATTAGGTTAATTACCAAGCCTAATCACGTCGTTACAGGGGCATTTATGGTAAGTTGCACTAGTCAGTATTTAATAACGTGTTTCGTGCACTAAAATACATGACTTTACAAGATAAAGTGACACAATGGTATTATCATCTGAACAAATAAAAAAGATAACGATTATCCATAATTGCTCATAAAAGCTTTTGATACAAATGGATCGCATATTTTAAGTACAAAGTCTCGTGTTATATGGTATATGGGCAATTCCAAGCAAATGTCAACCAAATAGCCAAAATTTCAAATTTGCATCCAAAGTTTAATTCTATGCCTATAATGTAGGCAAGAGTCTAAAGTTCAGGAATTTTTAGTTTGTTTAGCGATACTATGTTTTTTTTGATGTATAAACTAATTAGCATAAATTTGCATATTTGCAGCTTACAAAATCAGTGAAAAGGCTTGTTTTTATTTATTCCATATCTTTTAGACACATAGGTATGATGTTTAAATAAATGTCAGGCACAATAGTAGTACTGATGGGAAAAGTTTTGATATAAATTAATTTTGATCAACGGCCGATTAGTCTCGTTAATCCAGGTAATTAGTATGCATAATCTCATGTCATTCCGCAACGCAAAAGTACAATTTTTTAGGATAGCAAGAAAAAAATGTACCCTATTTTCATTTAACTATTTTTTCTCTGCACGCAATTGACATGCTTCACAATGATAAAAAAAAAATGGAAAATTCTGTTAATAAATAGCGCTAACGAGCGTTGCGGAATGACATGTTGCGGAATGACGGTGCGGAATGACAAAGGTATTTATTCCCTATATTTAGGTAATTTATTGAGCAAATTGTGATATTTTTGTGTACTTGGTATAAGATCATCCTTATTTATGATAATTCATTCAAATATGGACTCTAAACTTCTAAAAAAGTTTCAAAATTGATGAAAACTCATAATTTGCTGAATTAGGCAACTTTGATGTGCAAGCTGTTGAATTCGGAAACTTTATCACAAAATCATGGCTACTTTACCTGTAAATGATGATTTCAATGTGAAAATAGTTGGGTTACTTGTATTCACGAATTTGTAACATATGAAATGCCACTGATTACTCTTTCTTTTATTTTTTATGCATATTAAAGCATAAAAACATGTTTTTTCTTTTCTCTATGGAGTTTTGCACACAAATTCACACTGTCATTCCGCAACGTCATTCCGCAACACCTACTTTTATTTTTTGATGACCTACTAGAAATCCTAGCTGATGATTAAGTTTGATGAAAATGCTTTTGTCAGTTAGCTAACACTTCAAACCTTCTAAAAAGTAACTTCAATAATGATACACTCTAAAAAGTTCACAGAGTAAATCGCTATTATCAAATAAAGTTGTAAAATGGGGAGTAACTACAAATCTCTGGGTTTTACACCCAAAGGAAAGTGGATTTTTGTGTGTAAATGTCATTCCGCAACGCGTGGAATTGCCCATATTACTGATTATGTCCATGCTTTACCACTAGACACAAGCAAAGTCCAATAATGGTGAGAGTTGGTGTATTGGAATGGTGAACTAAAAACTATACTTAAATGCTAAGAGTAAAAGCAAGATATACCAACAGGGTGTGGGGAAACGGGTAATAATAAGGGAGAATAACGCCATAAAACAGATAAATAACAAAAACAATAACACACGGAAATGCACTGGGACAAAGCAATGCAAATTGCTGCGCAATGAAACAACAAATATATATGGTAACAATAAAGACCGACGTTTCAAGTGGATATACCACCCTCACATCAGGGACAAAATATAAAAAACAAAAGTGTTAAGAACTATTAATAAGATAATGAACTAGACAAGTCCACTACTGTAATTATAGCACAATGTCAGCAATATATGTTGATTACTAGACACCCAAGTTAACACTAACAAGATCACTATAGAATATAGGGAGTAATTCTGTTATACCCTTCAGAGGTATTCATAGTGCATGATTTTTAAGAACGAAGCATACTACCGATGTTGGTGTATAGGGTATAACAGAATTATGCCGAATATAGATCCATGTTGCTAGGCAGACTAACAAAACATGTACAATAAATCAATAGACAACACATCATGCATATATGCATGAGTGATAAGCGACAATAGAGAGGAAATTGCTAGACAATAGATTAATATGCGACAGAAATAGTAGGCCTAATATGAATGAACTGAGTGGGGGGCATACATAATATAAATTAAATAAATAAATAGAAGAAGAAAAAAACTCAAATTAATCAAAAATTACATTTATAAATGAATAAGGAAAAAAATAAATCATATAGCAAATGAAGAGAGAAAAAGAAAATTATTATAAAAAAATATATTTAAAAAAAATACTGGTAAAGAAGCAGAGTGCTCAATGCAATGCAGAGTGAAATATAAGTTAAACCATTTGGAACGGTAAAAAATATATATATATATATTTTTTGTAAATAATAATAATGAAATAAAATAAATCATGAGGAAGAATTGCTGCAATGAGAGCAGACTCACAAGAAGAAGAATAAAAGGGGGGGGGGGGGGAAGACACAAGAAACTTGAGCCCCAGACAGGGCACTCAAGTTATAGGAAATAAAAAGAGGTTTTTTTTTCAAACTTAAGCCCCAGACAGGGCACTCAAGTTATAGGAAACAAATAGGCCTATGGGTGTATGGACTGTAAAATACAGGCATGTTGACAAGCTGGAACCAGGGAGGTGTCGACACCTCCCTACTGGAACATAGGCCTATGAGAATTAATCTTTAATGTTGAGACCATTGGGCTCTGTTGTGTCAAGCTTCATGATCCATTCCTTCTCCAAGATCCTTCTCATGATACTGTCGTTCTTGGGAGGCCTGTCAATGCATGTAACGGAGATGTTACAAGCATTGTGGTTCGGTAAGTTGAAATGACGACCAACTTGTTTGTCCCTGTTGTGTCTGGCGTCAGTGCAATGCTCACCTACTCGACATTCCAGAGTGCAGCCAGTCTCTCCAACATACTGCTTCTCACACGTTGCACAGGTAATGAGATATATGACATTGTCCGATTGGCAAGACAAATGTTTGCGTATGGGAAACGTCTCTCCAGTAGAAGAGCTGGTGAAAGTAGTGTTCTCAGAGGTATGAGAAATAGAGACTCTACCAACATCGCCGTGTACCCCTTTGTGGTTGCAGGATTTGCACTTGGAGCCACCACAAGGATATGAACCTCGAAGAGGAGTTGTGATCCAGGGAAGAGTAGATCTTACAATGGGAGGATTAGGGATGGCATTCCTACACTTAGTGGAAGAGTGGAGAATGGGAAGATGACGGCGTATGATCTTGGAAATGACCGGAAGCGATGGATGGTACGTAACCACAAGAGGAACCGGATCAATACTGTTATCACTGCCAAGAGTGGGTTTAAGGGCTTCAGACCTGGGTATAGACAAAGCTTTGCTGATCTGCGTGGTTACCAACCGGCTGGAGTACCCTCGATCCCTGAGAAAACCTGTGAGTTCAGAAACTCTAAGCTGGAGGTTTTCAGGTGTGGAACATATTCTATTCAGTCTGAAAGCCAAACCGTAAGGAAGACTACGCTTGGTATGTTTGGGGTGACAAGAAGTCCAATGAAGGAATTGGTGAGAGTCTGTGGCTTATAATACAAGTCTGTTTGAAGACCACCATCTGAAATAGACACCATGACATCCAAGAAAGGTACCTCATGGTAGAAGATTCAGAAGTGAACTTGATGGAGGAATGGAAGTTGTTACACATTTGAAGAAAACTGTCAAGTTCCTCTGAGCCATGAGTCCATATAAAGAAGATATCATCAATGTACCACGTCCACATAAGGGGGCTTTTGGAGAATAAACCCATGAAAAGAAGCCATAAGGAGCCATCTTAGTGCCCATGGAGGTGCCAGAAATCTGAAGGTAGTAATCCTCACTAAAGATGAAATGAGGACAATCTCCATAAGCTCACAGAAAGAGTCAACCTTCTCAGGAGGCATGCTATGTTCTAGAAATGAACGGCAAGCAGCAATACCTTCTTCTGTAGGGATATTGGTGTACAGTGCAGACATGTCCATAACACACAAGATAGCATTAGGCTGAAGAGGACCATTGCGCTTGATGGTCTCAAGTTTACGAAGAAAGTCCATGTCGTCCTGCACATAAGATTCTTGAGAAAGTTGTGGCCTCTCAGCTTAACGAATATTTCAATCAGAATGCTTTGTTGGAACCTCTTCAATCAGCTTACCGCAAACTTCACAGCACGGAAACAGCATTGTTATCAGTGCATAATAGCATTACTAGATCCCTTGATTCCGGCAATGTTGTCTTGTTAGTCCTCCTAGATTTATCGGCAGCCTTCGATACCATCGATCACAGTATTTTACTCCAGCGTCTTTCCAACCTTGGTATCAAAGGAGTTGCTCTACAATGGATTCGCTCCTACCTCACTGGTAGATTTCAGTCCGTTTCTGTTAAAGGTAGCACTTCATCATCAAAATTGCTAAACTTCGGAGTGCCTCAAGGCTCAGTTTTAGGACCACTGCTGTTTTCCATCTACATTTCTCCTCTTGGAAATCTGATTCGTCACCTTAACCTCAACTTTCACCAATATGCTGATGATAACCAATTATATCTTTCATTCACTAAGTCTAATACTGCATCAGCCATCAGCTCAATCCAGAGCGGTGTTCTTCAAATCAAGGAATGGATGACGCAGAACAAACTGAAATTCAATGATTCTAAGACAGAAGTTCTTTACATTCACTCTAAGTTTGACCGCTCTCCAATGCCTTTCAACTCTATCAACATCGGCTCCTGTTCAGTTACGCCTGCCAAACAGGCCAGGAATATTGGTGTTACTTTTGATGATACTTTCTCTTTCCATCAACATGTCTCGTCTACGTGCCGTTCAATTTACTTCTTTCTCAGGAAAATTGGTCATATTAGAAAGTACCTCACTAATGAGTCATGTTCTACTATTGTTCATGCTATTGTTTCATCAAAACTTGACTATGGTAATTCCTTGTTGTATGGTATCCCAGATACACATCTTCATCTTCTTCAACGTGCACAGAATACGGCCGCTAGAATCATTACCCGCACAAAAAAGTTCGACCATATCACTCCTGCACTCAAGCAGCTTCATTGGCTGCCAATATCATCCAGAATTGAGTTCAAGATCTTGCTCCTAACTTATAAAGCCTTAAACGGACTTGCTCCACAATATCTTGCAGATCTTGTCCATTATCGACGTACATGCCGCAACCTTCGCTCCAACAACAAACTACTCCTTGAAGTACCACGATGGAAACTCGCTACGTACGGTCGCCGTTGCTTTTCATCAGCTGCACCTGTTCTATGGAACTCATTACCACTGGACATTAAGTCATCCCCGAATGTCAACATTTTTAAGAAGAAACTAAAAACTCATCTCTTCTCGAAAGCATACAGTGCATAGCACTTGACTCTACAGCGCCATTGAACATTTCTTTGTAAATGGATATTAGGCGCTATATAAATTATATTATTATATTTATATTATATAAGAATCCAACTTAGACACCAGAGGTTTTAGATGATAGTCAATGAACAAGGAAACCTTTTCAGTAACGGTGCCATTGCCGCTGATGATGGGACGACCGGGGGGGGGGGGGGGGGGGGGGGGGGGGGGGGGGGGGGGGGGTGGGGGGGGGTATGCTGTCGTATTGTTTGTGAATTTTGGGAAGAGTGTAGAATCTACCCGGCTTGGGGTTTCTAGGCCTAAGTGCTGTTTTCAACTCCTTATCAATTAGGCCAATGGTAGCAGCTTTGTTAAGAGCTTTGTCAACATCTTTGGTGAATTCGGGAGTGGGATCATGGTCAAGTTTAGTGTAGTACTTGGTGTCATTGAGTTGCCGGGAACATTCTTCGATATATTGCTCACGATCTTGTATGAACACCGCTGATCCTCTGTATGTCTCCTTGATGATAATACGACCTATTACCTTTCAAGTCATGAAGAGCTTTATCTTCATGGGGTGTAATGTTGCGATAGGTCTTGGGAGTTATATCATTCATGATGTCAGCATCAACAGCAGTTATATAAGCGTCAAGAAAAAGATCATTGCCGGGAGAAGGAGTGAAAGTACTCTGCTTTCTAAGAAGAGGGTGCTTGAGAAGCTGATGAGTGTGAGTATTGGGTCTAGTCTCATCATCGGAGTCATCTTTGTGATGAAAATGTTTAAGGCGAAGACGACGAGCGAATTTATCTAGATCCGTGCGAAGTTGAAGGCGGTCAAGAGAAGCAGGAGTAGAGCAGAATTTTAAACCATGCGAGAGAATGGATTGTTCGTAATCAGAGAGATTGTACGATGATATGTTAACGAGGTTTTTGGTATTTGTGATCGGTTTAGTCCTAGATCTATGTTGAGATCTCCGTCGATACCACCGACGTCATCTCCTGGTCCTAGTGTGAGTTGACTTCCATAATTTGATCATTTTGCTACATGCTCTCCATGCTGCTGATTTGTGTTGATTAATGTCTTATTATCAGCCGTAAGATGATAAATTAAAGAGGTTTCTTCTCTCCCACTTGGAATTTTCCCATCGACTTCCATGGTACATTTTGATCACCCTATATAATTTTGTTTGTCACATAAATTCTGCTATATAATTGTCTTTCTTTATCTAGGTCATTTTGCCAACGATTCAAATTATAATTAATGCCACAAAACTCAAATATAATTTTGTTTTGCTTCAAAGCATTGCTTTCAATTTAATATGATTTTGGCCACCCTGTATATTTTAACAAGGGATGATTGGTCGACTCACTTTTTTGTGAAAGCCCTTTATCCTGCCTTCTTACTACACCTGCTTTTAAATACTTGTATTAGAGGAAAAAATAAATTGTGTATGGGTACCATACCAAATCCTTTTGGTGCTAAAGCGCTCTTATTAAAACTGGCTTCTACGCAGTCAAAACCATTGCAATGGTGTATTGATTACTTGATAACCTTAAACAAACACCGCCCCGAAAACAATGTAGCGTTTTGGACTGTACCATTATTCTGTATGGGGAACCACTACGACCAGGATCAACAATAAATACGTAATACTTTATTTCTTTATTTAGACATACACTTTTGAAACAGTGGCATGAGTCTTTTCGACCAATGCATCCTGTCTAATGTGAATGCAGTAATTAAAATAGAGAAACAACAAAGTCCCGATTGTGAGGATTCTATAACCCTCCCTATTGCTATAATAAAATGGTTTTTGCATACTGGCTAAAACAAAATCATAGATCTGTCATTTTTTTAAAAGTGCTAATCCACGGGCCTAATAACCTTTGTCCAATCACAATAATGTTAGTATCAAACGAAAGCCTAGATTTCCACGCTAAAACACTTCAAACACTGATACACCCCAAGAACGGCCCCTGCTAAACAGAGATTTGACCAGATTTAGGCAAAAAGCTGGGTTATTTAGTTAAAATCTACGTAGGTTGTATGTGTTGGAGAAGGGTTTTTTATTAGGACTCTTAGATAGAGTATGACTTCTTCTTGCATAGATGATCAATTTTATATTTTTAATTCTACAGTGCAACAGAGCATAAAGTTCCAAAAGTGCATGTTATTGAAATTACGCTCTAATTCAAAAAGTAACATATGTAAGACAAGGAGACTATATCATATTATAGAATACAGCTTGGTGATTTAATGTCATGGGGAAAAAATGGTTTGACCTTATTTGCATATAATTAGCATATTATAAAGAAATACATTACAAATTTGCTTTTTGGAATTTCCAGCAAAAACTATAAATGCTATTAACACCAAAGTTACAGGAAATGAAGTTCCCATCATTGCCAACAATACTGTCTGAGAAAAAGTTCACATTTATCTTTACTTTTAACAAAAACCCAAAATCTGTCGTAATTAAGCTTAATTAATGACCAAACTCGTTGAAATTATTAAGTAATACTGTGTATCCAAACCAGACTTGCATGGTATCAAATTAAAGGTAAAGATGTGCTTAAAAGAATGGTCTGAGCAGATAATTCAATATCCCTTTAGTATTTAAAATATCGTCCTCCAAACATTTAGTATGTTTAAAAAGAGAAAAAAACACATGTAACCACTATTTCATACAACTGTACACAGACTTGGCAACAGTCTATTAATACTTGTGCAGCCATGCACGCAAACAATGGAAGGAATATTCAAGGACATGAGTTTAAGCATAATGCATGTTTGTTACTTTAGGTGACCGTGTGCTGACATGCATGGGTGTACAAACAGGTATCGTGTTAAAGGCCTGCACTAAGTCTAAATAATAATAAAAAGTTTAAATAGTCAAGGCCATGAAAGGAAGTAGGCAGTAGCTGGTTGGATTAGCGTGTATGGATAATCAAGTATTGGCCAATCCGAAATCAGGTTTAATAAGAAATGTAACAATGCTGATAATCATACAAGGACACGAAATAGCACTTTAAAACAAAGCTGTTTTAATGATGTATGATACACATACTTAGGATTGAAATGTTCATTGTTGTACAACAATCAGGAGGCACTATATTTATAATTCAATATTTGGAACTTTATGCTCTGTTGCACTGTAGGATCCAAAAGGTAAAAAAACCCATGTTTTTACGAGACCGCTCCATAGACATTTTAATTCGGTATTCATGATGCATGAACGATGCATAAATTGGAGCGCCTAGGATTTGATATGACACACCCCAACTAGAAAAAATATGTTTTTCTTATGTAACACCCTGTATAATTAATGCACACCCTGTATAATATCACTTGATATTTACATCTGGTATCCTTGTAGTAATAGCTTCCCAAATAGTTTTACATCATGTAGATAAAAGTTATGTAGATTTAGGGTGAATTTTCTCTCAATTCACAAAGTGTTACTTTTTAGGCATAACCAAGCTGGACAAAATCAGAAACATCACCATGAGACAAACATTGGAAATCAAGCATAATAACATCTCATTGAGAAGATCTCCTCCCACAAAAAGACAGCGGTATTATGGACACATTCAGCGTATGAACCCTCAACGATACCCTAAAGTTGCAATTGTTGGCACCGTAATTGGGGAAAGGCCCAGAGGTAGACCAGCTAAGAGGTATTTTGGTTTGGAACTGCGCAACAACCTTCGTCTGACACCCTTATCAGAAGCATGCAGAAAGGCACAAGATAGAAACGAATGATGCAAAAACTTGCGGAGGATGGCATCACTCAACTAAGTTGGAGTGGACGCCAAAAAAGAAAGAAACACTTTTTGTTCAACAACTTATGACATATGATCTCCAGCATCATTTTTTTGGGGGGGGGGGGGGGGGGGGGGCGGGGGGAGAGAGGTGTCAAAAGATTAAATACCTTTTAAGCTGCATTAAAATCTTTTGTTTCATGTTCAATTTCAGTAATTAAGTATGGTGTTTAAAGATAAAGGATTACTTAGAAACATGAATTTTAAATCTCATTTTTCATTTATGGAGACAACTGCTCTGTTTTGATGTGATGGGTCACACTTATACACCTCTAATTGTGTCTATATTTTTTGTGACTTTGTGTGAATATAGTTTGAAGATGGCTAGTGATTCAAAAGCAATAACATCTGACACTACAGCAGCA
The DNA here is from genome assembly GCA_035610835.1 of Ophiura sarsii. Classification (NCBI taxonomy): domain Eukaryota; kingdom Metazoa; phylum Echinodermata; class Ophiuroidea; order Amphilepidida; family Ophiuridae; genus Ophiura; species Ophiura sarsii. Next base: position 826,748 of record CM069448.1, on the reverse strand, counting down.
GCACCAGCTACAGCAGACAGTGCATCACATGGGGAACCCCATCCTCCAGACACAAGAATTGGACGTTGCCCAGCACCGGCACAGGTGAATTACCCCAGGAACAAGGGATGGGCGGGTTGGGAGCAGGCATGATATTTTGTAATAAAAATCTGAAATCAGATTTTTTTTTCACTCTCAAATGTAAATATTTTAGCCTAAATGGGCATTCATTTAGCCAAATTTTAGGCAATTTAACACTATAGTCTGCTATTTTTTAATATTTCAAGGAATTTCAGATTTTTCCACCTGATAGTGATCTAAATATCATGCCGGCGTTGGGAGATTAGATGAAACACAAATTACATATTGTATAGCGTGTAGATTAGTATAGTATAGTAAGATGATGCCCAGCTTATGCACAGGTTGAAGCTGAGATAATAAGGGAAAGCAGGGGGACCCCATTTATTATGTAGATATAAAAGAATAACGATTTCCTAGAGCACTACGAGGGGTGGTCAGTAAATAATGAAAGTGATCATGGTATGGGATGCATGAGTGATTCTATTGAGGCGATAATGTGATCAATACAAAGTATGAACCTTTGTCTTTCAAACAATACACTTTTGGATTGTTAGATACCTTTGGTTATGTAAGGTCATTAACATAAACACAATAGGTTTCAGACACTGACTAAAATCTGTCAATTATTTGGCTGGATATGTAATATGTTCAATATGGGTTGATCGATACATTTGCGTATATCTCGGCAATGCAAGCATAAAAACAGATAACACTTGGCACATGGTTAGAATACACACTTATCTCTGTTTGACACGCTTTTTTAGATCTGAATGCCTTAATACGAACAAGATGGGACCATCTCAAATACGCTTTTATTTAGCAAAATTCGCAATAATATACCTTAGAAAACAACAAAGGATAAAGAACAATGGAGGGATTATAATTTAATAAATTGTTGTGGGATGTAAAGCAATAATAGTGGGGATTTCAAAAGGAGCTGTTCATAAAATTTCCTCAAACCATTGAAATTATATGACGATTACTTACACAATACATATCTAGTAGCTCTAAAGATAACAGTAATAAGAGAGGTTGTGGCAGCCATCTTTGATTGATACATTCCTGTATATCTTCATTTTGACTTTCACAATATGTTTACACATTGATTTAAGCATTTTTCATTATTTCTGATTAGAATTTGAAGGCACAGTAAGCTTTTATCTGGTAAATTTCATGATTTTAGCCATTTTGGGCCCGTTTCAAAATTATCTGCCGTCTGCGCATGCGCATTTTTTCTGCAGGTTTCATGCGAATAAGTTCAGATAAGGTCATGTTTTTTATACTGGGTACAATTTGTGTTACATGTCCCTTTTTCCATAAATTAGGTTCCTTTTTCAGTTAATGCATTATATCTGAAAAAGTTTACATTTAAAGTTGGTAAAAGTATACATATTCTAAAAGCATATACTGTAACGGATGCAAATAGCATACAATGAAGTTGATTATACAGGGTGGCCCAAAATTGTACAGGGTGTAACAAGCAAAATCTTCTAAAAAAGAAGGGTTTCAATAATTACTTCCACTATGTATAGAAGTGATGAGAGAAAAGTTCAGTACAGATTTAAAGTAGTTTAATAAAATACCCATCCATACATATGCAAATTAAATTTCATTATGAATCTGAAATTCTACATACAGGGTGTCTAAAAATTTGTTTATTTAGTTCCGGAAAAATGCTTCTATTACATACAAAGACTAGTATTTTAACAAAATTCTAGTAGATTTCAAATAAAAATGCATCAATTACATGTACATGAACATTGATTGATTTTGAAAGTCACCCTTTTCTTATGTAAAGTTGTTAATATAGGGTGTTTAAAACATTAATTTAGGTATACATGATTATCCACAAATCATTAAATTGAATGAATTTAAATTTGCATCTGAAACATGATTTTACATTCCAATTTGAAGTGGCAAATGTTTAAAGTGGTATGAGTTTCAAATAATGTTCAATAAAAAGGGGCCCTATAACTACAGGATGACTCAAATTTTCCCAATGGCACATGTTTAGTGGCATACAATTAATTGCGTTCATCCTTCTTGCACCTTCATGATGTGCAAAGCACATTCAAATGAACAAATTAGGTTAGTTTCCATAATGTTTGAACCCAGTATTCAAATTTCAAGAGTCTGATTTAAGATTGAATTATAAAATGTTTTCGTTTTAAGTTGTATTTAACATATAGGGTGATCCAATGTTGATTGGCAAACTGCTTATGCTGGTCATCCTATACTAGGTCAGATCAGTTGCATTCCTAAGAATTTAATAATTCTCCTGAGTTTACAAGCTTGATGAATTGAAAACCAGCAGTTTTTTACTTATTTGGTAACACAGTTAAAAACAAGTAATAACACCACACAAACGCATTTAACAAAATGTGCTAATTAACATCCAATACAGAATACATGAGGTTAATTACATATCTTCTTTTAATTTTTAATCAAATAGTTAAATTTATTTATTCACTAAGGGTACCTCAACCTTTCTACAGGGTGTCTCAAAAAAACCCGTGCACGTGTTTACCCAGCTTATTGACCGTGGACTTATATAATTTGGTGTAACAATTGTATACATAGTGATAGCCATAGCGGTTAGCTTTCATATTCCGTTTATTTCATCTGATTTGGATTTGTCAATCTTGAGATATGACCAATTAACTAAAGCTACCTAAAGTCAACGTTGTGCCACTTTACAGTTTGCAATGAATAGAAAGGGTTTACTCCGGAGAGAGGGGTTGTTACCACCGGGGTTACCACCCCCTAAAAAAATCCAATCCGAAAAGTAGAGTATGCTTATTTGGGTACCATGTTATAGCTAGAGGTTCCCTCTATCCATACATACTAAAACAAGTACAAGCATCCCACGCATGACGTCACAATGATGTCACCAAACATGGGCGACCTCAAAATCCCACCGTATTCGCTGGACAGTGAAATATCATAGAAATCTTCGCCAAAAAAGGTTCTAAATATCGGAATTTCACCGGATTTTTTGCTTATAAGTGATGGAAATGGTGTTTCTAACATAGGCCTATGCTAAAATATTTCAGGAACATACAATAAAAATATTTTTCAAAATGGCGATTTAATCTTTTTTTGTAAAGTGGCAACCACCCCCTACAATCGGACCTTGACGGCTTACCCTACCCCCGGGTAAGGTGGCAGCCTCAATCTGTTTTCGTCAAAATGAGCGCAGGGAATGTAAAAGCGATCACCTAGACGCCCTAGGTCACTGTTTTTTGCGTTTTAGCGCAATCGGCGACCACCCTCCCTTAAGAGGACGAGGGTTTTGATGCTTATCTTAAGCATTCTTTCCGTAAAAGTGGCACAACTTCGATTTTAGGTAGCTTTAGTTAATTGATCATATCTCAGGATTGACAAAACCAAATGAGATGAAATGAACGGCATATGAAAGCTAAGTGTTTGGTCTATCAATATGTATACAATTGTTACACCAAATTCTAGAAGTTCATGGTCAATAAGTTGGGTAAACACGTGCACGGTTTTTTTTGAGACACCCTGTATACTTTTAAAATGGACAGTTTGGTGCAGGCAAATGTTTGCATACATTCGCAAACTGTGACCAACTTATGTTTCTCAACAATTTTTTGAGCTTCTTATTTAATGCTAATTAATGATTCCTTAATTAACTAATTATATTTTTAATTCAAATATGCTTCAATAATGTTATGTTTTCAATATAGAATTGTACCAAGAGTGAAACCAGTACATTTTATGTTTGCCCAATGTATATTGCACCATACTTGTTCAACTATGCACTCCTCCTCCTCCGCATACTCCTCCTCCGCATACTCCTCCACCCCTGACTAATTAGGTTTAACGAACTATTGTAATTAACAGAACCATGGTAGTTTATATTTTTCTTTTTAAAATAAAGGCCAAATACTTTCTCATCAAAATAAGACCAAATTTGAGTATGTGTGATAAAATTAGCCAAAATATATGCATGCAAAGTAATAATATGTAGTGCAAATGTAACAGATCCACCTTTTTTGGGTACCCAGTATAAAAAACATGACCATAATTAGTTAACTATCATATGGAATCTTCCAAACTGGTTAATTGCTTGAATTTTTCCTAAATTGTTTGATTTTCCGCAATATTAGTGATTCACTGACTGGGCATTTTTTAATGAAAATTAGCTATTTGAAATACTGATATTTGTATACCTTTTATTCAATTGCTTCTCCTTACTTTTTCCTCTTATACTACACATTCCAAATTCCACAGGGATTAAAGTTATTGTCTTTTGTATCATATTTATGCGGAAAAAAATCGGGATTTACCTGCTTCTGATGTCATGTTATGCAATCTTCTTACCACATGTTTCATAAAAACAATTCAAATTTCCCGCCAAATAACTGATTTAGCAGTGTCCCAAGTGTACTTACTTTGAGACAATGCTATGACGTCATAGTTCACACTTAAAAATCCAAAACTATATTGTTCGAAAGACAAAGGTTCATACTTTGTATTGATCACATTATCCCCTCAATAGAATCACTCATGCATCCCATACCATGATCACTTTCATTATTTACTGACCGCCCCTCGTATAAATTGCCACACACAAAAAAAAGAAGTCCATTGCTGCTAATTCAACAGAAATGTTTTGAAATACATGCTACATACATACATACATGTACGTTCAGGTAAAAATCACTGTTTGGTCTTGAGAATATAAAGTTAGAGGCAATGAGTACCAGTTCAAAATATCCTACACAAAATGGGGTCAGGGGTCATTAGAGGACAACCTGGGTACACCCCATGAGTCTTTTAAAGTCCCCTTACCCAAAGATTATTCTCACCAAGTTTGGTTTAGATTGAAGTCTAAATTTACATATCAGAGCACTGAACAGGCGGAACCAAACCAAAATTGTCCATTATGTACAAAGTATAGACTCCATTCGTTATTGCATGATGACAATTTCCCCTTCCAGTTTTTTAGCCAGGGGGATAAAAATGAAAGAAAGATCAATACTATAGATTATTGTTTTTGTTGCACACAATGGAAGTTCACATAATTTCATAGCTCCAAATATAAGCAGGAGCCAAGAGTTATTTCCATGTATATGGTTTAATAGCATGGAATAACTCCTGATTAAACCTCCTACAAGACATGACCAGGAGCCATGTTTCACCCATAAGTGACTCCTGATTGAACAGAAAGCTGTTTTTGACCGAAAGCAGCACCTGGTTCAAACCTTGTTATTTAGAAAAGATCTGTATCGGATTCATGGCATTTTAAACCATCAAAGTTAACCCAATACAAAAGCCTTGCTTTTAAAGCGTTGGTTGATATTTTTCAAGACAGCTCCCAGGCCCGTAAGACACTTTTTTCAAAGGGGGGGGGGCGTTTTCAAAAATAAATCACCGGAAGTGATAGAGCTAGTTTTTTTTCCGTCGGAGACGCGCTGATTTTCTAATTTTTCTGTTCCATTATGGTGTCATAGTTTACCTTTCTTGTTGGTCGACGCACAGAAATACCGGAAGTAGTTTTTGGAGATATTTTTGAGGGGGATTTTCTCTGTTTTTGGCAGTGTCGTAGCTAGGTTATTGATATTGGGGGGGGGGGGGCGAGAAATGATAATGAACTGATAAGATTTTTGTGAGTCAAATATGCGCGAGTTTTCGAATTTGCGCCTATTTTGTGGACGATCGAGGTACATTTTGGCTCCAAACAAGCTTGTAGCAAAGAATATTGCATTTTGGGAAGAAAAATGCGTGCGTAGCGCGCGAATTTTTTTCATCTGTGTACACATTTTCCGGGGAAGATTTTCAAAGGGGGGGGGGGGGGGGCGATCGCCACCGTCGCCCCCCCCCCCCCCCCCCCCCCCCCCCCCCCCATCTGACGGGCCTGGCTCCTGGTTCTGGAAAGTTGCCCCTGATTCCCCCTTCAAACCTCATCAGGACTCATCAAAAAGTAACTCTTGGTCAATGCCTGCTTTGCAGATAATACTAACGTTGCTACCTGCATTTATTCCAGTAGGGTTATTATACAGTGAGAGGTCTTGAACCCGGCAAGCTCATGAAATGGTGCACCTGTGGACTCAGCAAGAATCAACCGTGGTGTGATAGTAAGTAATTGTCTGGGCGTATTTATTGCCCAGATTATAAATTGAGGCATGATCACTGTAAAATTGACCAAGATGCATGGCAAATATAGCCTGATAAAAAAAGGTGATGGAAATGTCTTCATATAAGTTTGTGCTATATGTGCAACAATTACAGCTGTGTTAGAATCAAAATGTGGGAATGTGATTCTTTTTATAGAGCTACATAAAAGGAAGACAAGTCACACATCAACTCAAATGTTTGTGCTTTTTGTTTGATTTTTTTTTTATATTTCAGAGCAATGGCATTTATGTTCATGAAAATGAAATTGACCACATACAGTAATTCAATTGGGAGACATAGGGATACCTTCATTTCCATTAGCTACATTTAGTATGTCAAGAGGACAGTGTTTGTGAAACCAAAGATCATGTGATTGTGTGTTATGTGTGACGTACATGTGACATGCATGTTATGTACAATGTACATGTGACATACATTTAATGTACATGTGACATGCATGTTATGTACAATTTACATGTGACATACATATAATGTACATGTGACATGCATGTTATGTACAATGTACATGTGACATAAATATAATGTACATGTGACATACATGTTATGTGACATACATTTAATGTACATGTGACATGCATGTTATGTACAATGCCATACATTTAATATACATGTGACATGCATGTTGTACAATGAACATGTGACATACATGTAATGTACATGTGACATGCATGTCATGTACAATGAACATGTGACAAACATGTAATGTACATATGACATGCATGTTATGTACAATGAACATGTGACATACATACAGATGACATGCATGTTATGTACAATGAACATGTGACATACATGGCATGTACAATGAACATGTGACATACATGTAATGTACATGTGACATGCATGTTATGTACAATAAACATGTGACATACATGTAATGTACATGTGACATGCATGTTATGTACAATGTATGTGACATACATGTAATGTACATGTGACATGCATGTTATGTACAATCAACATGTGACATAATGCATGCTGTGTACAATGTATGTGACATACATTTAATGTACATGTGACATGCATGTGGTAATGACATGATGAACTCTAAGCACTGATAGTGAGCCCATTATCCTGATTATCATGGAACTTATTATTTTGTTGACAATAAATGAACTGTTGCTGTGTTTAAAGTCTATTGGCTGACTCAGCATTTTAAAATAGGCCTTGCGGTCTATTTTTGCAGCATGATTCTACTTTATTTTGTGGAACACTTGAAATAACATGCATGTGATGTACATGTGGCATGTGTGTGATGTTACATGACATGTGTTGTACATATGACAAGCATGTGATGTTCATGTGACTGGGGTGTGTTGTACCCTGCTACATGCATGATGGTTGATCCTCTCTGTTAACCTGCAATTCTTTCTTCCAATTATTACAGGTTCCCACAAGGGCACAGGCTTCCGTTCTTTTAAGTGGACAGTTCCAGAGAAACCCCAGACCATGTATTCTATTTGTGGTTGTAAGCATACAAAGAATCCACCATTCTGTGATGGCACTCATAATAATCTGCCTTCAGAGTTGGAGAAAAAACAGGAAGAATGTTTAGATAAATCTGTGCATCCAGAATGCTGCAAGATGTGTACAAAGTGTGGTTGGGTACCAGACTTTTGATGACAGCAACAAATAATAATTGCCTGATTATTATATAGGGATGTGGACAGGAATCGGGAGATAGAATTTTAGTATTATGTGTCAACAATTTAAAACAATTATAGTTTGAATCACAATATCTTATTAGACTGTTTCAGAATCAGAAAGGTTAGAAAGTCTCAATATTTAATTCGGTATCAAGAATTTTTCAAGGGGTATGATGTGGTTAAGGCGACGAAAAACACACACCCTGTTTTACGGGCAGACAGACCTGTCAAGTGGGGTCAGGCGATTTTTTAATTAATTTTATTTTTTGACCTAAAATGTCACCAAAAATACTTTTCAGCCAAAAAACGGCTGATTTTACATGATTTGAGAAAAAATAATCTAAAAAAACCAAAAAAACCTGAAAAACACAAAAAGTGGGTCGGTCAAGCCCATAAAACAGGGGGGGGGGTCCTTGCCTAATGGGGATATCGAGGATTGACAACCAGAAAGACATCACTTTTTGGTCAGTTTTAGATATTGATACCAAAAAATTAGTGTTGTCCGAAGATTCTTAGTACCAAGAAGACTTACCCAATACTCATACATAGCCCTATTTGAGTTAAAAGCACAGTTCAGTTTTACACACAACTCAATGGAATACAATTTGAAACTCATTTCTCTCAGAATGTTTTGTTTTTGAGTTTGTCTTTCTGGTTGTCAACCGTCTATATGAATTTTGGAAGAAAAAAAATGTACCATAAAATGGGGTGAATAGGGACATGGGGGTGAATAGGTACAACGTTTTTTAAATGTCACCCGGCCAGTTTGTGTACCGTAAAACGGGTTGAAGCCCCCATGTCTCTATTCACCCGTGTTACGGTACACAAACTGGCCGGGTGACATTTAAAAACGTTTCCCATTTTTGTCCTATTCACCCCCATGTCCCTATTCACCCCGTTTTACAGTAGTGCAACAATATTGAAGAACAAGATGTGTGTATACAATGTAGACTGATGTTGAACTCAATCACAATCATGTTGACAAAATTAATTGCATATTAGATACTTTTTTGAGTCATTTTTGTGCAGAAAGAAAGCATTCCGGTTGTCACAACCACTTTATTCAGCTTAATGTCAAATCGTTGCAAGAGAGTCAGGCGAAATAGGATGACTGGATGAGAAACCATATGCCACCACCGTAAAACGGGGTGGATAGGGACAGTTTTAGCACTCTCTAGATTGTAGTTTTGTTGCCTCATGATCCAAACTTTTTAGCGCATATTATGTCCACCTATAATGCCTTTAAACTGCTACTATAAAAAATGAAAACATGTGATGGGTATATATTTTTTTCTTACAAAGGTTGGTGTCCCTATTCACCCTGACGTTAGGGTCAATAGGGACAGCATTAGTCTGGATAGGGAAATCACTAGATTGAAAGAGTTTTACCTGTTTCATTCTATGGGTGAATATGGGTAATGAGTGAGTGTTAAAAACCCCAAACAATCACTTTCAAATAGTTTATACCACCATAACTATTAAAAATATTGTTTTGACAATATTTTGTTGGAGGACCTTTAAAGCTAGGCTCTGGTGCATTTCTAGCAAGAATTATGCAGTTTTGAGCAGGAAAGTTTTGACCACACCATCTTTTCAGTGTTTCTTTTGGACACCGTTATTGTTGATACCCTGAACTTGTGGTGTGTCCAGGGAGTCTCAAACAATGTGAAAAGAAATTTGATTGCTCCCATTTTTAGTACAATTAAAAATACATTTACTTACTAAAAAAATATATCCCAGGAGGCCTCTCCTTTGGGTGCAAAATAGCAAAAAAATCCAAAGCTTCCAGGGGGTGCTGCGCTCGCTACGCTCGTGCTGAGTGTACCTTCCTGATTACAAATTCAAATCTTCCTGGTTTATGAATCCAATGTTGGCAGCTCTGCACCAGGGCCTAGCTTTAAAGGTCCTATAACAAAATATTTGGAATGGAGTTCACCTACCTCAAAGGTGTCAATTCTGATGTATAACATGATAACAGTGGTAAATAAGACTTCACAAATGTTATAAATTGTTTATATTGAGTGCGTAAACATTTTAAGAAGCCATTTTATTTCAAAAACAAAGTTGAAGTTTTGAACTCTTTTGAATGACATATTTGTTGGTATATTTGTGTGAAATTGAAGTCCATCCTGTTTACCATTGGTGAGCCTTTAATCAACCCTCATAGAACACCACACCAAATGTCCAAGTGCAACATTATGCAAGATTTGATATGAGATGATATTCAAATGTGAATATGTTATTGCTACATATGAATTGCAAGTTACTTTGCTTTATAACCAAACACCTAATTTTGCTGTTCTTTCAAAACCTTCTCCACCCGGCCCTTCAGCATGCATAAAGTAATACTTCCTATGTATAAACTTTGGGCAGTCTGTTTTAAGCATGTTCAAGGGCCAAAAATACATCTGTCAAAAATGTTCTTGCCCCTGAACATGTATAAAGCAACACTTCCTATGTAGTAGTCGTTGGGCATAAGTTACAGTTCATGCTGAAGGGCCGGAAAAACATTTGAGGTTTTGACAGTGATGACAAATCAGGTGCCAAATTCGGAACGTTCACCAAAGATAAACGGTTTATGCAATAAAAAGTTAAAGCAATTAATGTGATTCCGACAAGATTTAAGAAAAAAGTTCCAAACATGAATTTGTCAACAAAATGGCTTCTTACATCATTGCAATTTTTAATTGATCGGTATTGTATTGTTATTGATTGAACATACTATTTACCGTAAAACGGGGTGGATAGGGACAGTTTCAGCACTCTCTAGGTTGCAGGTTTTTCCATGTAGCCTCATGAGCCAAACTTGTTGGCATATATAATGGGAATTATAGGCGAAACAAGCAGAGCTACAGCAGCGTGTGCGATTAGACGGCCGCCAAACTGTCAATTAAAGTGTGTGATTTAGTTGGTTCAGAAGCCACGACACACAACCCTGTTAGTGTTATCCAATCACACAGCTGCACAAAGCCTAACTGATATTGCTAAATAACCATACAGCAGCATACACCTGTGATATAACTGCACTAGTGAAATTACTCACTAATATTTAGTCTGGTTTATAAAGAGGTTACCGTTCCAGGACTCCCTCAAACCAGCTTTTTTTTACTTACTTTCTTGGTCCTAAAACATATTCAGGATACGTTACCAACATTTTTATAATGCTAAGGGGTATCAAGATGGCGTCCAAAATGGCCGACCAAATTGGTCAAATCTCATCATAGCAATCAAATTGTATGGTGAAAGGATAGTTTTAATAGTGGGATGTATGTATTAGACCACTAGATACCCACCTAAATCCAAAATGGCCGCAAAAAAATGTAAAATTTCATATGTTGGCATATAAATCCAACATGTATGACCAGAGTATAGTTTTAACAATGTATGTGATAGACCACTAGAAACTCACATCTAGTATTTTTGCGTTTGTTAACATACATGTACTTTAAAACCAAAAATGACCGCCAAATTAATGGTCAAAAGTGGTCCCAATTCCATAAAATAGCATAATATCAACCGAAATGTATGATGAAAATATAATTTTAACTCTGGGATGTATGTGTTAGACTATATGTCCAGTATTTTTGCTTTGTTATAATTCCAAATCCAAAATGGCTGCCAAAATGGCCCCAAAGTGGTTCCCGAAGTGGCTGCAGAAATTGTCAAATTCCATTAAATGGGATAATATCAACCTAAATGTATAGTTTTAATGATGGGATGTATGTATTAGACCACTATTGATCCACTGAATTATGTCCTCCTTTTCTTTCCAGCCTGTACATTTTTGTGGTGAGACACTGATATCACCGGACTGGATACTGACAGCCGCTCATTGTTATGACCCAAAACGCCATGATGGCGTCGCATTGCGTCCTCAACAGATCAAAGTTGTATTAGGTGAGATAGATAAATGGGCCGAATAAATCAAATTAGCCAGTGGCGTAACCAGAGCCCCCCCCGGTTTAAAGGTACATTATGTGATCTTTCCAGGGAACGCACTCAACATCAAAAAAAAATTGAAAGCAGATTTTCTTGCAGATTTACATTTCTGATCATAAATAGACATACATACCAAGTTACAGGGCGATACGATTCTTAATTACTTCAAAATCATGGTTTTAGAATGAAAATAAACTGTCAGGATAACACGACAGTTTATATGTTCACTCTAAATTCTCTCTAAAACCATGATTTTGAGGTAATTAGGAATCGTATCGCTCTGTAACTTGGAACGTACACTGTTAGAACGTTGGGCAATTATTTAGCGTTGGGTAAACTATGAACAACCCCGTTGTTGGGTAAATAATATTAACGAGCTGATGGTGAAATGTTACCCAACGGTTGGGTAATTAGCCAAAACTTTACCCAACCGTTGGGTAATTAGCCAACATTTTACCAAACGTTTTGGTAATTATTTACCCAACAACGGGGTTGTTCATAGTTGAACCAACATTGGGTAAATTGTTTGCCCAACGTTCTCACAGTGTATGTACGATTTATGATCAGAAATGTAAATCTGCAAGAAAATCTACTTTCTAAAAAAAATCATGAATAGAGGGCGCTCTCTGGAAAAGATCACATAATATGCCTTTAAGACTATTTTGGTAAAGTTAATGCATTTTGAAACCGAACAGAATGTTGAGTAGTGTACTCAATGACGCATGATACGAAAGTGACAACATGCATGAAACACAATAGCTAATTAACAAGACAAAGCAAACTTGCTCAGATGATTATTTCGTGAACTCAGCGGAACAAAGCTAAAATCAGGCTTTTGTGATGATCGGATAATAGTGTGCCAATACTAATTTGCTAATTGTAGAGCACCTTTTCCAAAAAAATTACAACTTCATATGCTTTGCATTCCACTTCTGCAGGATCAGTTGAGTTGTATGATGGAGTGTTGGAGGAGGATCAATTATTAGTGAATGTAAACGAAATAATTATACATTCTAATTACAATGCTTCACTGAAACCGGCGTATGATTACGATGTAGCACTTCTGCATATCAACCCTGAAGATGAGTAGTGTTATCACGGAATGTACGGACAATTTGCCTTCCTGACCCTGCCACTGAGAGTAAGTGTTAACCATTCAAAATTGGAAAGTATAATTGATTAGCAGTTTTTCTAGATCAAAAATAATTGCCCTCAAACGATTTGAAAATACATATCACGGTATTTGACAAATTTAGGTTCTAGACTGCAATTGTTTTCGAGCGCTTCATGCGCGTTTGTACAATATAAGCAAGCTATCTTGTGAATAAGGCTGCTACTTTTTCACGAGCCTCATCCCCCAATGGAAAAAAGAAATTTAATGTCACTGAAATTGAATAGAATAAAATATAGATATAAGCCGTTACCAATGCTTCAAAAAAGCATGGTACAACGTTTTAATGTCAATCAAAATCAAAATATACTTATTCCAAAAGAAAGAAATACACTTACAAGCTATTTAAAAAAATGTAAATCCTAATTATTCGCTACCCTGATTTGATTTGAGCATAGATCCTTTTGAGCCAGTAGCATTTGAATTTTACATTAAGTATTACTTTCTAATCATAATTCCAATTTATAGATGATGACTTATATGAGCTTGGCGAAAAAGAAGCCGATCAACCATTCCCGTATGTAACAGGTTGGGGTACAACTAGTACACACAACTCTGTTACTGCCGAGATTATGCAGCAATTGGCTATTCCATTGAAAGGTAGACGAACCTGCGTGCAGAGCATTATAGATCTAGAGAAAGACGTCAGGGACTTCTCCGAACGAATGAGATGTGCGGGGTACAATGTAGGAGATCGCACAGAAAGCGGAGGGGTCTTTAAAATCAGCGATCGAATGGATGCATGTGGTGGCGACTCAGGCGGACCCTTGGTGCGTCAAAGGACAGCAGACGACGGAAGTGTGACATATTACCAGATTGGTATTGTAAGCTGGGGGTACAGTTGTGCTCGCCCGGGACAGTATGGGTATTATACCGATGTCGAGCAATTTCATGCGTGGAATGAGAAAATGGATCAGTAAATATGATATGAAGTTAGAAACGGGTGCATCAAAGTGGGAAGAGGGCCCTGGTGGGCGGGGTGCGCCCGGGAGGGGGGGGGGGGGGGGGGTCAGTGAACATACCTATCGGGTACACATGCGCGTCCAAGCACTTCTGAAATGGACCCTAAATGGCGTAAACCAGAACACTATTTTGATACCCCTAAACACATACAAACCCTACCCTAAACGGCGTTACCAACACTCAATAATGCACCCTAAATGGCGTAATATAGTAATGCTCAAAATAATTTTAATTCATAATCATGTGACATTCATACAGATGCATGTGATATGCATACAGATGCATGTGATATGCATGATGTAGAATTCATGCAAAATATTATAATCATGTGACATTCATACAGATGCATGTGATATGCATGCAAAATATTATGTTCACACTTGTGGCAATGCATAAAATTAGCAAGTATATATATTTTTCATGCATACTAACATTATATTCTTTTTCACATTACTGTACGGGCGAGTCCGGGGCTACTGTATGTACCCCATTATAACGCACTTTCCGCGGCGTTCCTATGGATTGCCACTTAAGTTAATAAATACCAGTTGTGTACAGCAGTAATCATGGTTCATTGGTAGTGATTTGTTATCTTCATTATGCCTTTGTTATTGTTATTGTGGTCATTATAATCATACTCAATCATTTATCAGCATCGAAGGTGGAACAATCATCGGAAAACATCAACAACGATATAGCGAGCGTGTCGTATTTGACTTATCGCAGCTCGTTGCCCATACTGTCAAACCTAAATATTGCCCTCTATAATACTACTTGGCTTACAAGGTCCGTTACATTATGAGGAAAGGTGCAGTACATACAACAATTAGTCCGGGCAATTAGTGCCCCTAAACGTCGATGCTGTCATGGATACCCTAAAGTGCGATGCCCCCTAAAATGTACTCCTTTTTCAGAAAGGCGTCGACGACGTCATGTGGTGAAACCTGGACCCTTTTCCGATAGGCAGATAGGGGAGGCCCGACCCCCAAATCAACACAAAAGTTGGTAACCATGACTGTTCTTCATTTTTTCAAAGTACCCCTTTGCAAGGATTTTTCAACAATTTCACCTCCTTTTTTGGCAAAAACAAGGACAAAATTGGGGTGAAAAATAGCGTTTATGGTCCTGTGTTATAAACTGGTGTACCCCAAACGGTGTATTTGGGTTGTTACCGTAAAACGGGGTGAATAGGGACAGTTTCAGCACTCTCTAGATTGTAGATTTTTCAAGGTAGCCTCATGAGCCAAACTTTTTAGCACATATTATGTCCACCTATAATGTCTTTGAACTGCCACTATAAATAATTAAAAATATGTGATGGGTATATATTTTTTTCTCACAAAGGTCGGTGTCCCTATTCACCCCAACGTCGGGGTTAATAGGGACAGCATTATTCTGGGTAGGGAAATCACTAGATTTGAAGAGTTTTTACCTGTTTTATTCTACATGTGGGTGAATATGGATAATGAGTGAGTTTTGAAAAACCAAAACAATCACTTTTAATTAGTTTTTACCATTATAACTATTCAAAGTTATTTTTTAACAATATTTCTTAGACGTGTCAGTTAACAAGGGAATAAATACTTGACTGATTTAAGGGATCACGTCAAAACTCGACCACCCGTTGACCGCCGGTTACGGCCGGTTCCGCCCGGTTCTCACAAAACGTGTCGTCTGTTATAATATACACACATAATGAGGTCAAATAGTTACACTCTGGTGAACACGACCGGTTGAAAGTGCCTCGTCGTCACACGCGTGAGCAATAAAAGTCTCAGTTGACAACCAGTACAATGCAGCTATTGATTTTCGCTGGGGTTGGCTTTTTCAATCTGTTTATAGCTCAATTAACTTTTTAAAATCAATACCGAAAGTCTATGAATGGTTATTTTTATAGAACGATTATAGAGAGAGCTATTATGACCGCAAAGTAACAGATTGATAGTGTAAATTGGTCCGGTTACAGCATTAAGTCAACCGGCAGTTGTTCAGTGTTGCATGCGTGAATATTCATATACCAGTAAAACATTTGACCTGAAAGAACCGGGCGGAACCGTACGTAACCGGCGGTCAACGGGCGGTCGAGTTTTGACGTCTCCCCTAAGTAAAGAGTTATTTAGGTGCTTGAAGATCATAACATTATGTTATTCTTTGAATTGAGTTTTATATTCTAATTGATATGTAACAATTCAGTATCAAATGTTCATCTATTCTACAAATATGGAGATAAATATTATGTGTCATTAAATGTGAAAAATACTAGTGAACAAAATAGCACCCTCATCTCTTGGAATATTAGCATGAAGTATTATATCTGGCACACGTTTGGAGTTGGTTTATGACATATTAAAGTCATAGTATCAGTTTTAACAAGAAATATGAACATTTCTGGTCAACAATGGCAAAATAACAGCTCAAAATTGAAGCTTTCAATCAAGCGTTCATAGAACTGGGTCAATAGGGACATATATACACTTATCCAGACCATAATTGTTTTCTTGTACCCAAATGAGTCAACCTTTTGAGATGATATTATGTCCACATAATAAGCCTTTAAACTGCTCTTTCAAAAAATCAAATGTATGGAGTGGATATAATATTTTCATTAAAAACGTTGGTGTCCCTATTGACCCCAGATTTTACAAATTTTACGGAAAAAATGCAAAAAAACTTACATTGTGAAAATCCTTTCAGAATTTCTTACCAATGTCAAAGAGTATGTTGAAGAACCTTTAAAGCTAGGTCCTGGTGCATTTCCAGCTCATTTGCTCAAATTATGCAGTTAGGAGCAGGAAAGTTTTGACCACACCATTTTTTTAGTGTTTTTTCGGACACCTCTATTTTCGATACCCTGGGCTCCACATTTGTTCTTTCACATCAATTGAACCATTTCCTGAACACTATTATATTGCTCTTTAAACATTTGGAAAAAAGTAAAATAAATAGCATACATCAAATACAAAAAATTGACATATCAAAAACTTTCCCATTTTTGGCCCTATTCACCCCCATGTCCCTATTCACCCCGTTTTACGGTACCATGTTCTAATCAATTTATTAAATCCATACTGTGATGTTTTTTGTTTTTTCCTCTTCGTAAAATACCCTTTTTCGAATTTCGCGGAGACTAATTATGAAATACCCCCTATTTTCATGATTTCACTGTCCGCGCTGACAATCGAAAATATACCCCTCGAGTGGAACCATGGAATAGATTCTATAGACACAGTGTCTCTAGTTCTTTATCTTTAGCCATGAGCTAGAGCGTACAAGTAAAATGTTTGACTCGTACTCTACGAGTACTCGTCCAACAACTATTACTTGTGCTGTTTATCATCGTATTAGTAGAAGTAGTAAATAGTAAAATATTTAAAATATGAAGTTAACCAATGCTTCAATCATTAGCTGCATTTACTTATTGTTATCAGCAAAAAGAATCACAACATTTTATCGTTATCCGGTTTAAAGGTACATTATGTGATCTTTCCAGGGAACGCACTCAACATCAAAAAAAAAATTGAAAGCAGATTTACTTGCAGATTTACATTTCTGATCATAAATAGACATACATACCAAGTTACAGGGCGATACGATTCTTAATTACTTCAAAATCATGGTTTTAGAATGAAAATAAACTGTCAGGATAACACGACAGTTTATATGTTCACTCTAAATTCTCTCTAAAACCATGATTTTGAGGTAATTAGGAATCGTATCGCTCTGTAACTTGGAACGTACACTGTTAGAACGTTGGGCAATTATTTAGCGTTGGGTAAACTATGATCAACCCCGTTGTTGGGTAAATAATATTAACGAACTGTTGGTGAAATTTTACCCAACGGTTGGGTAATTAGCCAAAACTTTACCCAACCGTTGGGTAATTAGCCAACATTTTACCAAACGTTTTGGTAATTATTTACCCAACAACGGGGTTGTTCATAGTTGAACCAACGTTGGGTAAATTGTTTGCCCAACGTTCTCACAGTGTATGTACGATTTATGATCAGAAATGTAAATCTGCAAGAAAATCTACTTTCTAAAAAAAATCATGAATACAGGGCGCTCTCTGGAAAAGATCACATAATAATTATGCCTTTAAGACTATTTTGGTAAAGTTAATGCATTTTGAAACCGAACAGAATGTTGAGTAGTGTACTCAATGACGCATGATACGAAAGTGACAACATGCATGAAACACAATAGCTAATTAACAAGACAAAGCAAACTTGCTCAGATGATTATTTCGTGAACTCAGCGGAACAAAGCTAAAATCAGGCTTTTGTGATGATCGGATAATAGTGTGCCAATACTAATTTGCTAATTGTAGAGCACCTTTTCCAAAAAAATTACAACTTCATATGCTTTGCATTCCACTTCTGCAGGATCAGTTGAGTTGTATGATGGAGTGTTGGAGGAGGATCAATTATTAGTGAATGTAAACGAAATAATTATACATTCTAATTACAATGCTTCACTGAAACCGGCGTATGATTACGATGTAGCACTTCTGCATATCAACCCTGAAGATTCCACGCCAGTAAATAATTTCAGTCCTTGTAGAGACGACAATCAAAAGTTTTTTCTTAGCTTTCATCCTGTGGAGATTGATTATAGAATTAATCAGAAATGGTACTTATTGCTCCCAAATGATTAAAGTTGTAGTTTAATCCTGATTTTAGGACTACTACCTAATACCACAGTGGAAAAAGACATATTTTCAATGCATTTTGTAGGTTTTTTGGATGTATTTTGATTGTAAATGATCTGGCAACATTTCTCAACTTTTTCTGATAAATGAGGGCGCTACATCAATTGTCCAACTTTGGGGTCTTATTTCTCAGAACTTTCGGGGATACCATATATATTTGTTTTGATTAAATGATCAAATATATCATGAAATTTAAGGAAAATGTCAAATTGAAAATTCCAGTCGCTTTATAAGCGAGAAAATGGGCTTTTTGTAACTACCATTTTACATGTAAACGCATAGGGGAACCATTTGGTGGTGTGAGTTCTGAAGATAGAGTAGTGTTATCACGGAATGTACGGACAATTTGCCTTCCTGACCCTGCCACTGAGAGTAAGTGTTAACCATTCAAAATTGGAAAGTATAATTGATTAGCAGTTTTTCTAGATCAAAAATAATTGCCCTCAAACGATTTGAAAATACATATCACGGTATTTGACAAATTTAGGTTCTAGACTGCAATTGTTTTCGAGCGCTTCATGCGCGTTTGTACAATATAAGCTATCTTGTGAATAAGGCTGCTACTTTTTCACGAGCCTCATCCCCCAATGGAAAAAAGAAATTTAATGTCACTGAAATTGAATAGAATAAAATATAGATATAAGCCGTTACCAATGCTTCAAAAAAGCATGGTACAACGTTTTAATGTCAATCAAAATCAAAATATACTTATTCCAAAAGAAAGAAATACACTTACAAGCTACCGTTAAACTTCATCTATAAGCACCCATTGACTAATAGTTAATAAGCAGAGAATAGATAAAAAGGTATGAGCGCCCTCTTTTGATCTAGAGTAATTAGCACGAATTTGTTTAGTGTATTCGATATTCAATACTATAAAGTTGTATTACTCTCTAAATAATTTCATGGACAGACGAATTGCTCAATTGGTAAAGCGCCCGGTAAAGCGTCAACTTCAGTATCACGAGGTTGGTGGATCAATTCTCAACTACAACTTTTGCAATTTCTTTTGAAATCCAAGTGATATAGAAATTAATGCAAACTTGAATGTAAAATGATTACTCAATTATACTAGCTTTATTGTTATTTTTCAAAAAACAAGCGCATAATTAATTTGATTGTATAAAGTAATGATCTTTAATAGTCCAACCTTTTTATAAGCTAAAACACATTTATACTACAAATTAACCACAGCAAAATGTATTCATTGGCTTATTTTAAATGTTTCACACAGTAATCTTAAACGTCAAATTATGATGATGCATATTAGGTTGGTAGATCAAGTTAAGCAACAAAATGAAAGTAACTATGCAAACCACTATAATCCTGGTCTCACAATGAATGAATAGGTGAATGAATGGATGGCTATTAAATCAATTTATTTCCAATAAGATAGAAGGCCGTCCATTTATACCGACCCATCAATCATACATGTAGTTATAAAACAGTATCTGACACAGCAGTCTCGTTTAGATCAATTGGTTAAGCCGGCAGTTAGGGCAAAGTGATCGCTGGTTCCAGATGACAATTCCTGGTTCGAATCTCACTTCAAGACTTCTTCTTTTGGAAAGTTTATAAATATTTACGGTGTATATCAAATTCTTAACTTTGTTTTTACCATGAATAAATAGTGAATCTATCTTTGTCTTTAATGTGGGTTTTCCCTTTTTTTCTTCCTCTCTTTCTACTATTTTTAATTTTAATTTTAATGTTATCACAATCGTTTATAAATAGTACAAACATTTAAATCAACCTCAACGACTTAGTATTTTTGTGAAGACATGCATGGATGGAGTACAATGAGACAATACGTTGATTACAATTCACTGCTTTTCAGTTCTGCTACTTATGGTTTTGGCCATTGTTGGTTCTAGATGACAATTCCTGATTGAGTTTATAGAGACACATACATGTACATGTACATGTATATGGTTCACAGTTGATCGATACAAGCATGTAGCATGTCTATCGAATTTGGGGCAGATGACTTCTTTAGTGATATAGACACAGTTTCGTAATTCTAAAACGAATCCGTTATAAATCAATAACACGTGGCCACTATACTACCATTTACATGAATGTAATGCATGACCTTCAATACCACGTGAGCTGCTCAAACTATGACATGTTCATTAGGCGTGCAATTTAAAGGCAATCCGTCAAACGTGTGTATTATAGTTCCGAAAAACTTAAACAGACTTAAAAAGATGGATGGTGCCGTAAATAAGTCCTTCGCGTGATTTCTTTTATTATTTCCACTCAGTTTTGTTTTATTTGTTTTGTGCTTTGTGTTTCTCCAAGAATAGGTATGGCACAAACGTGTAATATTCGAATCAATGAGCACAACAGACAAACAGTCAAAACGTTATTGACTGGCCATGGCTTGCGTGTCCAGTTTGATTAAATTTGATTTCATTTAAAAAATAAAATAAAAAACCAACGAAAAAGATAGATTCCTTGTTCATTCATGATAAAAATAAAACACTGTCAAGAATTTGAAAATTATGACCTTTCCAAAAGAAGAAGTCTTGAAGTGAGATTCGAACCAGGAATTGTCATCTGGAACCCGCGATCACAATTGCCCTAACTGCCGGCTTAACCAATTGATCTAAACGAGACTGCTGTGTCAGATACTGTTTTATAACTACATGTATGATTGATGGGTCGGTATAAATGGACGGCCCTCTATCTTATTGGAAATAAATTGATTTAATAGCCATCCATTCATTCACCTATTCATTCATTGTGAGACCAGGATTATAGTGGTTTGCATAGTTACTTTCATTTTGTTGCTTAACTTGATCTACCAACCTAATATGCATCATCATAATTTGCCCTTAAATCATGATGAAGGAAACGTTTAAGATTAC
The DNA here is from genome assembly GCA_035610835.1 of Ophiura sarsii. Lineage (NCBI taxonomy): Eukaryota > Metazoa > Echinodermata > Ophiuroidea > Amphilepidida > Ophiuridae > Ophiura > Ophiura sarsii. Next base: position 805,229 of record CM069448.1, on the reverse strand, counting down.
TGTGTGAAACATTTAAAATAAGCCAATGAATACATTTTGCTGTGGTTAATTTGTAGTATAAATGTGTTTTAGCTTATAAAAAGGTTGGACTATTAAAGATCATTACTTTATACAATCAAATTAATTGTGCGCTTGTTTTTTGAAAAATAACAATAAAGCTAGTATAATTGAGTAATCATTTTACATTCAAGTTTGCATTAATTTCTATATCACTTGGATTTCAAAAGAAATTGCAAAAGGTGTAGTTGAGAATTGATCCACCAACCTCGTGATACTGAAGTTGACGCTTTGCCGGGCGCTTTACCAATTGAGCAATTCGTCTGTCCATGAAATTATTTAGAGAGTAATACAACTTTATAGTATTGAATATTGAATACACTAAACAAATTCGTGCTAATTTCTCTAGATCAAAAGAGGGCGCTCATACCTTTTTATCTATTCTCTGCTTATTAACTATTAGTCAATGGGTGCTTATAGATGAAGTTTAACGGTATTTTAAAAATGTAAATCGTAATTATTCGCTACCCTGATTTGATTTGAGCATAGATCCTTTTGAGCCAGTAGCATTTGAATTTTACATTAAGTATTACTTTCTAATCATAATTCCAATTTATAGATGATGACTTATATGAGCTTGGCGAAAAAGAAGCCGATCAACCATTCCCGTATGTAACAGGTTGGGGTACAACTAGTACACACAACTCTGTTACTGCCGAGATTATGCAGCAATTGGCTATTCCATTGAAAGGTAGACGAACCTGCGTGCAGAGCATTATAGATCTAGAGAAAGACGTCAGGGACTTCTCCGAACGAATGAGATGTGCGGGGTACAATGTAGGAGATCGCACAGAAAGCGGAGGGGTCTTTAAAATCAGCGATCGAATGGATGCATGTGGTGGCGACTCAGGCGGACCCTTGGTGCGTCAAAGGACAGCAGACGACGGAAGTGTGACATATTACCAGATTGGTATTGTAAGCTGGGGGGTACAGTTGTGCTCGCCCGGGACAGTATGGGTATTATACCGATGTCGAGCAATTTCATGCGTGGAATGAGAAAATGGATCAGTAAATATGATATGAAGTTAGAAACGGGTGCATCAAAGTGGGAAGAGGGCCCTGGTGGGCGGGGTGCGCCCGGGAGGGGGGGGGGGGGGGGGGGGGGGGGGGGGTAGTGAACATACCAATCGGGTACACATGCGCGTCCAAGCACTTCTGAAATGGACCCTAAATGGCGTAAACCAGAACACTATTTTGATACCCCTAAATGGCGTAAACACATACAAACCCTACCCTAAACGGCGTTACCAACACTCAATAATGCACCCTAAATGGCGTAATATAGTAATGCTCAAAATAATTTTAATTCATAATCATGTGACATTCATACAGATGCATGTGATATGCATGCAAATATTATGTTCACACTTGTGGCAATGCATAAAATTAGCAAGTATATATATTTTTCATGCATACTAACATTATATTCTTTTCACATTACTGTACGGGCGAGTCCGGGGCTACTGTATGTACCCCATTATAACGCACTTTCCGCGGCGTTCCTATGGATTGCCACTTAAGTTAATAAATACCAGTTGTGTACAGCAGTAATCTAGGTTCATTGGTAGTGATTTGTTATCTTCATTATGCTTTGTTATTGTTATTGTGGTCATTATAATCATACTCAATCATTTATCAGCATCGAAGGTGGAACAATCATCGGAAAACATCAACAACGATATAGCGAGCGGGTCGTATTTGACTTATCGCAGCTCGTTGCCCATACTGTCAAACCTAAATATTGCCCTCTATAATACTACTTGGCTTACAAGGTCCGTTACATTATGAGGAAAGGTGCAGTACATACAACAATTAGTCCGGGCAATTAGTGCCCCTAAACGTCGATGCTGTCATGGATACCCTAAAGTGCGATGCCCCCTAAAAAGTACTCCTTTTTCAGAAAGGCGTCGACGACGTCATGTGGTGAAACCTGGACCCTTTTCCGATAGGCAGATAGGGGAGGCCCGACCCCCAAATCAACACAAAAGTTGGTAACCATGACTGTTCTTCATTTTTTCAAAGTACCCCTTTGCAAGGATTTTTCAACAATTTCAACCTCCTTTTTTGGCAAAAACAAGGACAAAATTGGGGGTGAAAAATAGCGTTTATGGTCCTGTGTTATAAACTGGTGTACCCCAAACGGTGTATTTGGGTTGTTACCGTAAAACGGGGTGAATAGGGACAGTTTCAGCACTCTCTAGATTGTAGATTTTTCAGGTAGCCTCATGACCCAAACTTTTTAGCACATATTATGTCCACCTATAATGTCTTTGAACTGCCACTATAAATAATTAAAAATATGTGATGGGTATATATTTTTTTCTCACAAAGGTCGGTGTCCCTATTCACCCCAACGTCGGGGTTAATAGGGACAGCATTATTCTGGGTAGGGAAATCACTAGATTTGAAGAGTTTTTACCTGTTTTATTCTACATATGGGTGAATATGGATAATGAGTGAGTTTTGAAAAACCAAAACAATCACTTTTAATTAGTTTTTACCATTATAACTATTCAAAGTTATTTTTTAACAATATTTCTTAGACGTGTCAGTGAACAAGGGAATAAATACTTGACTGATTTAAGGGATCACGTCAAAACTCGACTACCCGTTGACCGCCGGTTACGGCCGGTTCCGCCCGGTTCTCACAAAACGTGTCGTCTGTTATAATATACACACATAATGAGGTCAAATAGTTACACTCTGGTGAACACGACCGGTTGAAAGTGCCTCGTCGTCACACGCGTGAGCAATAAAAGTCTCAGTTGACAACCAGTACAATGCAGCTATTGATTTTCGCTGGGGTTGGCTTTTTCAATCTGTTTATAGCTCAATTAACTTTTTAAATCAATACCGAAAGTCTATGAATGGTTATTTTTATAGAACGATTATAGAGAGAGCTATTATGACCGCAAAGTAACAGATTGATAGTGTAAATTGGTCCGGTTACAGCATTAAGTCAACCGGCAGTTGTTCAGTGTTGCATGCGTGAATATTCATATACCAGTAAAACATTTGACCTGAAAGAACCGGGCGGAACCGGGCGGAACCGTACGTAACCGGCGGTCAACGGGCGGTCGAGTTTTGACGTCTCCCCTAAGTAAAGAGTTATTTAGGTGCTTGAAGATCATAACATTATGTTATTCTTTGAATTGAGTTTTATATTCTAATTGATATGTAACAATTCAGTATCAAATGTTCATCTATTCTACAAATATGGAGATAAATATTATGTGTCATTAAATGTGAAAAATACTAGTGAACAAAATAGCACCCTCATCTCTTGGAATATTAGCATGAAGTATTATATCTGGCACACGTTTGGAGTTGGTTTATGACATATTAAAGTCATAGTATCAGTTTTAACAAGAAATATGAACATTTCTGGTCAACAATGGCAAAATAACAGCTCAAAATTGAAGCTTTCAATCAAGCGTTCATAGAACTGGGTCAATAGGGACATATATACACTTATCCAGACCATAATTGTTTTCTTGTACCCAAATGAGTCAACCTTTTGAGATGATATTATGTCCACATAATAAGCCTTTAAACTGCTCTTTCAAAAAATCAAATGTATGGAGTGGATATAATATTTTCATTAAAAACGTTGGTGTCCCTATTGACCCCAGATTTTACAAATTTTACGGAAAAAATGCAAAAAAACTTACATTGTGAAATCCTTTCAGAATTTCTTACCAATGTCAAAGAGTATTTTGAAGAACCTTTAAAGCTAGGTCCTGGTGCATTTCCAGCTCATTTGCTCAAATTATGCAGTTAGGAGCAGGAAAGTTTTGACCACACCATTTTTTTAGTGTTTTTTCGGACACCTCTATTTTCGATACCCTGGGCTCCACATTTGTTCTTTCACATCAATTGAACCATTTCCTGAACACTATTATATTGCTCTTTAAACATTTGGAAAAAATAAAATAAATAGCATACATCAAATACAAAAAATTGACATATCAAAAACTTTCCCATTTTTGGCCCTATTCACCCCCATGTCCCTATTCACCCGTTTTACGGTACCATGTTCTAATCAATTTATTAAATCCATACTGTGATGTTTTTTGCTTTTTCCTCTTCGTAAAATACCTTTTCGAATTTCGCGGAGACTAATTATGAAATACCCCCTATTTTCATGATTTCACTGTCCGCGCTGACAATCGAAAATATACCCCTCTTTCCGCGATTTTTAGAAAAGTCATGGTTACCAACTTTTGTGTTGAGTTGGGGGCCGGGAGGGGAGGTTGAATCGAAAGAAGCGCGCAATATGTGGAAGTCAGAATGTGGAATTTCTCATTTAATAATTTGTATAAACATAATACCTCTTGCAGTGAGGTAAGAGGGATCGATCATCGATACAGCATTTACCAGTTGTAAATAGAAACCGCAAGTTGAAATCAAACATTCCGATGACATGGCGCCACGTGGAATTAGTTATTATATGCGTCAATTAATAATAATAATAATAATAATAATAATAATAATAATAATAATAATGCATTTATATGCGCCATCTATCTATCTAGACAACCAGGCCATCGACGGGTGAATTGGCACTACCACTACCAGTAATCATCAATTTGCCGGTCTGAGTCCCCGTGTTGAAAATGAAAATGTGAAAATGAAAATCAGACTTGACAGTACATTTGGGATTGTAACTTCCTTAATAATCAGCCATTCTTAGCGTGTAATATCTCAAATTCAAGAAGAGAAATTTCTCAACATGTTTATAATTTGATATGTTCATGTAGGAGTTATACTTTTAGAGCTATCAGCACATTTATTACCTGGTCAGTTACTTATTGTGATGACTGTATATGTTATAAATGGAAAGTTGACTCTAAATATGGTCACGCGTTATGTACTCGCCTCCAAATAGGGTGGTGCCGTTACATTTTGAGTTTCATGCTGTCATTTTACTCATATATTTTTAAAACCACAAAAGCTATCTCAACAAATTTGGTATCATTTTAAAGCCCTAATAACAAGCTATCTGCCTGCAAATTGGCATTGGTATAGCTAATACAGAAAGGGAGATACAGCTGTTTGATGTTTGGGGACCAGGGGTGGTGCTGGAAGGGGTGCCGCCGGAAGGGGTGCCGCCTGTACAAACTCAATGGGGATAATCCCATGCTTTGTTCTTTTTACAATAACTAGTCATCCCCTAATGTTACAAACACCATTTTAGTCCCATTTTAAAGGATATTTAGTAGTCCTTAAGTATGTGGTTCAACAGACTTGTCAACTATTTGTAACAACTAATTAATTATGGATAAGACCATGATCATCAGCTTTCTTCCTATTCGCTACACGGTCAACATGAATAATCAGCCTCAATTTACCGGATTTATAAAAATGACTATAACAGAAAATGTTTTCAACCTATGATAGCAAAAGTGTACATTTTTGGAAAGCTTGTTACTAGAGGAATTCAGAAATGCAGGTTATATCAGGGAAGGGTTCATCATTAAACAAATATTTCTGAAAATTCTAAAAATATATAAAATAAAAATTGGAGATATTCACTAGCCGTATAATTACCATACCGACTTAGTAACTTTGACAATTATATATAATCTAATGTGTAATTTCATAAGGAATTCAATATGTAAAGTAAATAATGATAGGGGTAGGTATAAAAAAATATATGGATTTCAAATTGAAAATAAAAAACTCTGATATTTTCCCGAACATTTCCGATCATACCATTTTAGTTCTTGGTCGTACTATAATTTTAATGGCATATTGGTTTCCTCATGCAATTTCCCTTCAGAAAATGTATACTTTTACTACCTCAGGGGGGTATACAAGCAAATATAAATATGTAAAGTTAAAATCATGTCGCGAAAGCCAACATCCGTGTGTAACGCGAAAGGTAAAACACATGACCATATGATTAAGCGATTCAAGGATTTTCCAATACATTTTTTCTATCCTTTGTTTGGCTATATATCAAAATCAATATTCCCGACTCCCGACTCATTTTGCTTTATCACATAACGTATGTACGTGAAACCAGGTGTATGTCTCTCTTATCTGCCTATTGTTTAGATTTGGTTCAATCGGGCCGGTGCCACTGGTTCAGTATAGCGCACTCTATCAATCCTTCACCCGGAAGTTACAGCGTAAACTGTCAATCATTCGTTGTGAATGAATATTCAGTTATGACTATTCATGATCTCACACGATGTGATCGTCGCGATCCGGCGTCACGCGTCATTCCCAACTGATCTGATTACAATATTCATAAAATGCAAATAACGCCGCGCCCCTCCTCTGTCACTGCCAGACGAAGCCATCCACAATTTAAAATTCGTATTTTGTTCTACGTAAATTAATTTCAAATAACAAATTCTGAATGTTTCGTGTCATATAAGAACTAAATTCTGCCATCATCAAAGCAAATCAGTTCTACTCTAAATCACAATCAGCTTTTTTTACCATTGATGTACTATTTTTGTGCCACAAATCATGTTTTGAGCCGATAAAATCAACCACGTCTTAGGTGTCTGGTTCGCAACGACCATGATAGTGCGCCCCCTACAAATCCTTCACCCGTGAATTTGGTTTTATTAGGCGAGATTTTGTCGGAGGAGTGACCTTTCCCATTATATAAGCTCCCTGGTGAAACTCAAGAACTCATTCCAAAGAAATGGTTATTTTGTTGATATTGTCATTTTATTAATAAACAAAAGTACTTCGGCTTGCGTTAATACATACACCATATCCTGTTATTTATTGATAAACAAAAGTTATATGGCTTGCGTAACATCCACCATCCAAAGATCATTATTAATTACTAACACCGTTAAACAAGCGCCAAGTTCCGTACTTATCTGGACGTTATCAGTTTCAGTTTTATTTACTAACAATACATAAACAATAGGCCATAGACGGTTGGCCTCGCTTTCGTTATGCTTAGTGACGTCACATCGAGTATGTCTCCCTCTTTAGCCTGAAATCGCCAATTATGAATAACGTCTATAATTTTAAGTAAATTACATGTACACTGGTGGGCTGACCAAAATCAGTGCAGAGCTCGCAAATATATTTGGCCACCCTTTATAAATCATTTAAACTTAACAAATTTGGATGAATGTCGTCAGAGGCATGGACATTTATACTGTATACTGATGATGTACACATTACGAAATAAAATATTATTATAATATTATTACATACGGTGATTTATAACGCAAATTAATAGGTATAGGGGGAAATACAAAAACAAACAAAAATGTGACAATGAAATGAATTGAATTCGCTGGCGATGTGATTACATGGCAATTCGGTACCACGCGCAGGGGCGGAGCCAGAGATTGAGTGTACCGGGGGGCTGAAAAGAAGATGAAAAATCTTGAATTTTGTGGTGGTGGACTATCCAATGCGGTGCGCAGCACCGCCCTCCGAGCTCCGCTGGGACAGGGGGGAGTCTGAGGAGGGGTGTGCCCCCCTCAGAATCCCCCCTCAGAAGTAGAAACATTTTCAATTTTCGAACTCATTTGGTGCGATCTGGTGTATACTTTTGACAAACAAATTATTGAAAAGCCACCTCTTCATTTCCAATAAATATTTTGTTTTTTATCAATACACGAAAGAAGTTGAGCATAACTGATATATATTCTTGATTTAAATATACATGGTTTAAAAGCTCGAACAGGGGAGTCTGGGCTCAGAAGAAACATTTTCAATTTTCGAGCTCATTTGCTGCGATCTGGTGTATACTTTTGACCAATATTTTATGAAAAGCAATCCCTTTCCTCCGTTTCTTCTCTTTTTTCCCCTTCTTCTTTTTTTCTTTCTTTACAAAAAAGTGGGCGACCGCCCCGGTTGCGACGCGCCTATATAGGCCTACGTGTATATCACGACATACAACGTTATTTTATTCACCAATCAGTCACTCAATTAAAGGCTCTTTCTCCCTTTCTCTCCCCCTTCCCCCCTTTCCTCTCCCTCTCTCTTTTCCCTTTTTTTTTTTTTTGGGTCGATTTTTTACCGGGGGGCGCGCGCCCCCTCCGCCCCCCCCCCCCCCCCCCTGGATCCGCGCCTGACGCGCCATATTAGAATGCCACAAAAGACGATGGGATATATTGTGAGATATTTTTATGACGGGTATTCATAATATACAGTCTTCAAAAAGAGTAACTGACCAGGTAATAAATACGTTCATAGCTCTAAAAATATGGTTCCTATTTAAAAATATCAAATTACAAAACTGTGGTCAAATTTCCCGTCGTCAGTTAGAGACCTTGTTCGTGAAGATCAGTTAACAATTAAGAACTCTGCACCGAAAAGAATGAACCAAAGTGCAGTTTTTATTTTCGCACTTGGGTTTTGAACAGGCAGGACAGTGTGCCCGGTATGTTTAAAATGAAAAACGGACTTGGTTTTGGTTTTAGACACATTTGTTTGTTTGTTTACCCGGTCGGTCCGTTCGGACCACACGCTTGTGTCCTGAAGGGACCAGGCTCTAGCAAAATGCTCGGACCAGGCTTAAAAAGCCTATAAATATAAGCATGCTGGCTGGCCGAATGAAATGAAAGTTAGAAAAGATGGAAGAAAAGAATGAAGTAAAAATGCTGTATCAATAGTCAACCTTCACGTGTAATATCTCAAATTAAAGAGAAGAAATGTCCTTACAAATGTATAATTTAATATTTTTATAGCGCTATAGTTTTGGAGTTAAACGCATATTTATTACCTGGTCACTTAAGTGTTTTGATGACTGTAGGTTAAGAGTGTAACGGGGTCGCCGTCGGATAAGTTTAAAACTGGCTGTTTTAAACTTGTCCGACGGCGAACCCGTTACACTATTTCCTGTAATATACAGTCATCAAAAAAGTAACTCACACAGAAAAATGTTTACATAATTATGTTAAATGCAGGACTCCATAATTATTATGTAAACCTTTCACACACTATTTTGTACAAAATACACAAGTTATGTAAACATAACTTGTGTATATTGTACACAACTAAATTGTGTACAAAATACACAAGTTATATAGAAATAATAGGCATATTATTATACACAAGTTATGTTTACATAACTTGTGTATTTGGTACACAAATACTGTGTGAAAGGTTTACATAATAATGATGGAGTTCTATATTAACATAGCTTGTGTAAACTTATGTAATCTTTTTTCTGTGTGATATACAGGTATAAATTGACCTTTAACTCTAAAAATGTATATCCTACCTAAAAATATTAAATCATAAAGTTGTTGAGAAATTTATCTTCTTTAATATGAAATATTGTACGTTAGGATCAGTTGAATATTGAAGAGGTGACAATCCAAAATGTAAGGTAAAGTCACAATTTCATTTTCACATTTTAACACGGGGGAGGGTATGACAGGTAGCAAGGGCGCAGATCCAATCTTGAAAGTGGGG
>CM069448.1:705734-795667 GCA_035610835.1 Ophiura sarsii | reverse complement strand
ATTGTATTGCATTATACGTTTTGTATTGTTTTCAATCAATCAAACTAAACATCATCGGGCGATTTATTTTTTACCATTTTCTTGTCATCTCAGCCATCCCTGCATATCATAAAATGATCCAATAAAGAGGCGAACAAATCCATATTTTATTCACATCAATCACAAGGTAATTCAAACAACTCCAGAATGTCTCCAAATCACAACAAAAGTTACGGCTCTGTCATGTCTGTTGAAATGTATACATGTACATGTAGGCACAGAGCGTGCGCTGAACTGGACCACGTGAAGTTCGGCGCACGTAACACACTGCCACCATCCAGTTGGGATAGGTTATTGCCCGGGTTATTGCTCAATTCCCGGGTTTGGTTATGGCCTATGTAAATTAAAGATTTGTTTGCCTCCGGGCCTGCGGTTCTGTAACACCCTTCCCCCACACTTCCCCACACCCATTCATTGTAGCCCCTTACTCAACCCCAGCATGACACTCTATACTTTTATAACTGAACAATATTGATAGTTGTTACAGTGGCTCCCGTCTATGACACGTTGATATCTTTCAACAACTGATTGTTGTGTTAGTAATCTCTTAATAGTATCTCATGAATTCTGGATATTAGATTTCAGCTTGCGTCTCATCCCCGTCACCCCACTTTTTTAATTGTAAAAATGACTGAAAATTTTGCCGGAAATCCTGTCTCCGGTGGAAAAAAAACATGGATTTCCTTATTCCTCTATGAAAAAATCGGAAATCCTGTCCCCGGTGATAAAAAACCTGGATTTCCTGATTCCTCTATGGGGTCAATTGTTGGAAATTGTAAAAGTGACTGAAAATGTTTCCGGAAATCCTGTCTCCGGTGGAAAAAAAAACATGGATTTCCTGATTCCTCTATGAAAAAAATTCGGAAATCCTGTCCCCGGTGATAAAAAAAACCTGGATTTCCTGATTCCTCTATGGGGTCAATGGTTGGTAATTGTAACATTGACTGAATTTTTTTCCGGAAATCCTGTCTCCGATGGGGAAAAAAACATGGATTTCCTGATATTCCTCTATGATTTTTTTCCGGAAATCCTGTCCCTGGTGTGAATTTTCCGGAAATCCTGACCAAAATTATGTTGGAAAAGTTCGGAAATCCGCGATCCTCTATGGGGGGAGGGCATGATTTATCTGGAATAGCCCATTGAGTGCCGTATAAAACTAGGACTATTCCCCGTTTCGCGTGCCATTCAATGAACTTCAATACGGCCGATATATGGAGTTATTTCACCCGGGTGCTGACGGTCAACCCGTGCCAAGTCATCCATTTTTGCAAGCCCGGTCCTACACGGTGCCGCGAGCATTCAACCATCCTCCATGCACTGTGCACATGATGGGTACCCCGGGATTCCCTAGGCTGCTGTCACCCCATTCACCCATTTTGCACGCCCGGTCCTACACCGTGTCACGATCGAGCATCATATCATTCAATACCCGGGCATCCACCCCCTATCGGTCCTATTGCATGTATTGCGAGGAATGCATTCACCCATGAAGCTATGTTACCCGGGATTCCCCGCTGACACCCTATGCTCATTCACCCATCAGTCCTCACGTCGCGATCATTCAACCATCCGTCGAGTAGGTATAGGAGAGTCGAGTCGGTCAACCGTCGACTTTGTTCGTACGTCGAGTTGGTCCGACCGTCGAGTACGTAACGGTCGACTTGACCGAACGTCGAGTTGACTCATATTCGATTAGACTAACTCTCAGTCGCCCTCCTACGTCGCTATCTTCAAGCTGTATTTGTACAGCTTTAGCTGCCGTACGGTAATAAATATTGAAGACTTGGGGATGTAGTCTAGGGTCGATGCGGAGAGTTCATATCAAATAGAGTTCTTCCGTTTGCACAGCGCATTTTAATGCGCTGTGCATTTTGAATTAAAATTCCCTGTCTAGTATTTACGTAAATGAAAACTGCATACCCAGGACCCTAATTGTACATAATTTGACTTATTGGGTGGTTTTAAATGTCAAATATGTTAGAACATTGTATAGTTTGGTAATAGACCATTTAAAATTGAGATCAGAAATCTTCGGAAAACAGGTCACGTGCGTTCTTCGGAATCTCACTAACAGCAGCCTGGTGCCAACAATTTGGAACCAGGCTGTTGTTAACAGTTGATCGCATTCATAGTATTGGTTGTCCGCCTAGTGATTTACTATGTTTACACACACGCGTACACCCATGAGGAGTAAAACGTGGAACGAGACTATAGAAACTATTCGGAACCAATCGTAAATTACCGCGAATTGACTTCATCTTTTCGCTGACGAGTTCTTCATTTCGCTGTGATTAGGGCCGATTTTATATCATTAATATTTCATACTGAGTCGTATCACGACGTATGAGAGCTATGAAACAGAGCTAGGAACAACCTACCTCACAACATTTTAGACTGCAATAAACTCACGTCCTTCAAATCGGAACTCAACAAATACCTTTGTGGTACCAACATGGACATTGTCAACACAACCACAACCCACTCACAACCCAGTCACCAAGTAAGTCAAGTCACCTCAACTCTAATGCGATGCAGTAACCTAAGGGACATGTGTTTGATTTCGACGAGTGAAGACGCATTTTCTGCCCGCTCCGTCCCCCCGTAGCTTTTTAGCTTTTATTTTAGTTATTTTAAAAACAAATATGTTTAACTTATCTGTCTCATCGTACTGTCTATGTGCTGTGTATTCTTTCCGCTGGAAAAGTGGAATTCTGCCGCTGAGGAAGTGGTATTTTGACTGGTTTTTTATACGTGACTGACTGCTGTTTTTCGTATTCGTATTCGCCGCTAAAGCTTCACTCGTGACACGTCCATGGAATTGATGACGACGCCATTTTGGACGCATCTTCCAGCTCTTGCTACGGATACCGCTAAGTGCAATACTTTTTATATACTCAGTCTTCACTTTTAGACACTCGTTTTTAATAACTTTTACGTCTCTTGCAGACTTTTAAAACATCACTGTGATTGTGAAATTCGTGCATGTACTGTATTATACTTTTTACTTGTCTACCGTGACATCCGCCATTTTGATGACGCCATCTTGAATTTATTGATCTAATTTAATCTCAAATCTCTTCTGGACGAGCTTTCATTCTCATCCATGATATATTGCCTATCTACTGATTACTATCTCCGTGCAAGTTGTGCAATATTTGACCTAGTGCTTATCTGCTAAATACTTTCTACGTGCAAGCTGTGTAGTATACTGTGCAGGAAAGGTGATCCTGCTCTCTGTGCAAGTTATTAAGTTGTGCAATAAATATCTACTAAATACCGGATCGTTCAATATTTGACCTAGTACGGTCCGTGTATATAACCGGACAATCGTTTTTCGTTATTTCGTTTTCAACACGGTAAGCAAAAAACACAAATAGGTTCATTTTCCGTTTGACTGTCAGAGTAGAAAAAACAAACAAGAGAAAAACTAGAATTTTTAATGTTCGTTTTTATTACTCTATTTTCAACTAAGGAAAACTAAAAAGATCAACCACATTCGTTTTTCTTTCTCTAAATAAAGTGTAAAAATCAATCAGAAGAAAAATAAATAAATACAAATATTCGTTTTTCTTATCCATTTTCATATAAGAAAAACGAAATAAACAAGTGTATTCGTTTTTCATTCTTCAACCAGAATTGTAACCAAAGGGCAATAGAAAAACCTAATTTGATCTTGTTTCAAACATTCGGTTTTCTTAATACAAAAAACAAACAGTAGAAAAATGTAAGTTTGACACATTCGTTTTTATAACTTCATTTGCCAACAAGAAAAACAATATGAGTCAACTACGTTCGTTTTTCGTTTCTTAAACACTTGTATGGTAAGTATAGCAAGAGAAAAACCTAAATTTTAAGAGTTAGTTTTTCTAACTTTATTTTCAAAACAAGAAAAACAAAAAGATTACTGCATTCGTTTTTCTTCTAATTCGATCAAGAACAAAATAACAAACACTACAAAAAATGTTTTGGGACTTTAATACAATCAGGCGTTTTTCTCAACCCATTTTCAATCAAGAAAAATGAAAAGGTCATTTAAACTTTGTTTTTCATATTTCATTTTGCATCTAGGTAAAATCAGAACAGGATATGTGTGGTAATTTTTCTTTTTTATCGACTCTAATTTCTCAAAGGTTTATAATGAAAACAATTTATTTGATTAATTTTGTTTTTGTAACATTCGTATTTATCCCTTCATTTTCAACTTAGAATAACTCAAAATATCAACCTTATTCGTTTTTCTTCTCTCCAGCAAAAGTGGGAAAATCAGTCAAAAAGTTGATATATTCGTTTATCTTAATACGTACAATCGTTTTTCGTTCTACAATAATTTGATATTGTACGTATTAAGAAAAAACGAATATATCAAATCATTGTAGAATGTAAAACGATTGTACGTATTAAGAAAAACGAATATCAAATCATTGTAGAACGAAAAACGATTGTACGTATTAAGAAAAACGAATATATCAAATCATTGTAGAATGTAAAACGATTGTATGTATTAAGAAAAACGAATATCAAATCATTGTAGAACGAAAAACGATTGTACGTATTAAGAAAAACGAATATATCAAATCATTGTAGAACGAAAAACGATTGCACGTATTAAGAAAAATGAATATATCAAAAAAGATTGACTGATTTTTCCACTTTTGCTGGAGAGAAGAAAGACGAATAAGGTTGATATTTTGAGTTGTTCTACGTTAAGGGATAAATTCGAATGTTACAAACAAACAAATAATCAAATAAATTGTTTTCATTATAAACCTTTGAGAAATTAGAGTCGGAAAATAGAAAAATGACCACACATATCATATTCTGATTTACCTAGATGTAAAATGAAATATGAAAAACAAAGTTTAAATGACCTTTTCGTTTTTCTTGATTGAAAATGGGTTGAGAAAAACGCCTGATTGTATTAAAGTCCCAAAACAATTTTTATAATGTTTGTTATTTTGTTCTTGATCGAATTAAAAGAAAAACGAATGCAGTAATCTTTTTGTTTTTCTTGTTTTGAAAATAAAGTGAGAAAAACTAAATCTTAAAATTTAGGTTTTTCTCTTGCTTACTTACCATACAAGTTTTTAAGAAACAAAAAACGAACGTAGTTGACTGATATTGTTTTTCTTGTTTGCAAATGAAGTTATAAAAACGAATGTGTCAAACTTACATTTTTCTACTGTGTGTTTTTTGTATTAAGAAAAACGAATGTTTGAAACAAGATCAAATTAGGTTTTTCTATTGCCCTTTGGTTACAATTCTGGTTGAAGAATGAAAAACGAATACACTTGTTTATTTCGTTTTCTTATATGAAAATGGATAAGAAAAACGAATATTTGTATTTATTTATTTTTCTTCTGATTGATTTTTACACTTTATTTAGAGAAAGAAAAACGAATGTGGTTGATCTTTTTAGTTTTCCTTAGTTGAAAATAGAGTAATAAAAACGAACATTAAAAATTCTAGTTTTTCTCTTGTTTGTTTTTTCTACTCTGACAGTCAAACGGAAAATGAACCTATTTGTGTTTTTTGCTTACCGTGTTGAAAACGAAATAACGAAAAACGATTGTCCGGTTATATACACGTAGTACCCTGTAGTTTTCTTTACCTACGCTACAGTCAGCCTGCAACACATTCAAGTGTCAAGAAGTCTGAACGGCGCAGCAGGGACAACACTAACTACTGTCACCGATTGCATCGTGGCTGTGGACGTGGTCAAGGAGTATATATAATAGGAGGGGACACTTAGCTCATTTGCATATTTGCTCATTAATATGATTAACCCCGTGAACCCAGTCAAAGGTCGCAGATAACGCCCTCTGGAGAGTCGAAGGGACTTTTCTATTGTTCTCTAACGACAGCGTTGGGACAGCGCATGAAGTTTCTTGTACAGAGTTGGCGATGAGCGATTGAGAAGTATAACAAAAGCATACATAAACAGATCGTAACATGAATAATGCAATGCAACAGGTCACACAACGTTCAGTCGAGCGACCGTATAAACAGTATACAAGATGCCATTTATTGTGTTCGAAATTTCAACGTTTTTACCATTCTTTCCAAAATAAGGAGTATAATCACATTACAAACACATTTTGTGCGAGAGTAACATATAAATATGGTTTAAAATGTCAAAAATGGCACGATAAAAATCCGTTCGTTATAAATAAAAGAATCAATGGTTAAATAATAAAACTGACACAATTACACTCGTCGATCTCTGTGGCGTGCATACGTTGGCCATATCGTTTGCAATCGGCAATCACGGGTTCGAATCTCCGTGTGTTCGTTGTTGTTTTCTATTTTTTTGTTTTTTAAAAAAACAAATTAAACTTGATTGTGGATGTATGTAACATCATTTTTATGTCAATTTTTATAATTTATAAAGGCCGCCAATGCTTTAATAGTTTTTTCTATTCTTTTTTAATCTATTTTTCTATCTATCATTTATCTCTGGATTTATTTAACTTTATAATCTAAACAAATTAAAATGCGTAAAACAATATATTATTGCTCGATAAATAAGTGATTGAAGTTGAGTTCACTTTGATAATGATAGCAACACTTGTTGTAAAACCATTTTACCAGTGTGCCCAACCATTTCTCCTTTGCACACTTTGTTTAAAATACATTCAGAGATGTCATTTTTATAGCTTGATAGCTAGGCTAATATACAACTGTAAGCTATTTGGATACACAAAGCAAACACATTTCCAAAACAGGCCATAGACAATCGTACAACATGAGAAAGGAGACCGTTTATACCAATGTTTAATCTACCATGATTACCATTTTTTTAAATCTGTACAACCGATGAATTTCTAGAAAATCTTTGGTACAACTTCATTTCAAGAAAGTTAGTTCTTGTACCAAAGCTTACCAAATTTAGCTAGCTTTAATAAACGAATTGGGAGACGCAATATTCATGTCGAAATATATTATGTGGAAAGGCAATCAGACAACTATTGATAGACGCGATCAAGTCTTGTACCTTTGAAGGGTGATTACGGGCACGTATATGAGTAAAGTGGATTCCCTCTATAATGAACCAACATTTTAATTTCAGTGCCAAAGATCTTGAAAAAGGTTACAGGGGACATTCTCGCTTCGACGATGCTCCTATGCGTAGGTCAACTGAAAGCCCGGTCCGATGGTAGACTCCGAATCTCCAGAATCTTAGGAGATATGTACACATTTTCTCATAATACTTTATGCTGCACGGTGTCTCATTTAGGCCCACAGGCCGGGCGGGCTAGAGCGGGGGCTAGAGAAGTGCTCAGAACCGGTGCTGCGCCCAAAAGTAGTATCTTTCGCAAAACTACTATTTTTTTGGCGAAAAATACCACCCAAAACTAGTAGTTTTGCGAAAGATACTACTTTTGGTTGCGCAAAACTAATATCTTTCTCAAAACTACTATGGCTTGGGTTGCGCAAAACTAGTATTATTTGGCGGCCGTTCATTAATACTAGTCTTGGTCGGGAAAATGTCGTGCACTTCGTGTTAGGCATACAGGTTGTTTGTAAACGAGCGTGTATATTTAAAAACATTGGCCGCTGATTATATAAACAAAGCAGGGAAATAACTGTGTTTCTCGGACTTCTTTATCTTTATTCGTCATTAAGAAGATGAAAATGTTCCCAAATTCTGGGAGATTTTGTTGTTTGTATTTATTTTCTAGCTATTTATTATTTATACCTCACTCAATTTAAAAAAAATTAAACACCGGATTCTACTGTCGCTCTGTTACGGTTGTAGTCGGCCCCCGGATTCCACGTCACTCTGTTGCAAGTAAGTGTAGGCCCTATATTCGCCACAACATGTGGGCACTACCACATTTTATTGACTGTACATCATGCCTTTCGTCGGTATACAACTCGGACTTTTTACTGTCTGATAAGTCCACCCCCTCCCCCTCCCTATGGCCCTGTTTAAAGCTGGCTATGCCACTGATTCGCGCATGTTGGATGTGCCGTCCCGCCGCGCGCCAGTGGTCCGCATTGCGGCGCGTTATTGGTCACTCTCGATCATAGTTCGGCGTGGCCCCTCGCTACACGGCTCGATCCTCATGGCGGCATTATTATCACATCAAACCACTTAACTTCTGGATGTTATCATCAATCAATGCATTGTCGGCTGCTTTAGTCAAAATTGAATATTATATACCAAGGGGATATACAACTGTCACTGGATATACCCACTTTGCCTATCTGTGATATACCATTGAACCGTCAACGCCTGAATCTTTTCCGTGAACTTTTCCTGATTGGGCTTTTCCACCCCAAACTGGCCGGAGCCCGGGGGGGTTAGATCTACGGTTGATTAGCGCATTACAAGAAGTTGTGTCACTTGCCATGCAGCACATACTCATTAGGCATTTGTCCAACATTTTAGTGGACAAATCCAAAGCGATCGGACGCATGCGTAGAAAAAAATGTCGTCCCCTTGACTCTCCAGAGGGCCTTTTCGATATTCAGACGATGGCGGACATAGGTTCGTGTGACGAATATTCTAGGTGAAATTCGATGTGGGAACGCTCGGCCTGTAGGGAACGATGATATTTCTGACTTCAACAGCGCCAGGGCATCGTTCGGGGACCGTTTGATTATCACTCAGGTCGTGTCAGTATGAAATTAGGTAAAACACTCCGACATAACATTGAAATCAACGGAGATTCAAAGATTACGGCCGTTCGTGTCCACTATGGTCTGGTACTTTTCATTTTCGACGTCACAAATGACGTATATTCATTGATATGAGTATTCATTGTATATTCGAACAATAGAGTGTCAGGCGCCTGACGTGGTCAGCATCCTGACCTGTTCTCCAACTCCGTGAAGACACAAGTAATTGAGCTTCTACGTAAAGACAAAAAGCTGTTTCTGCAGCCAAAAACTGTAAGTTATCTTACCCTTATTTCTAAGACTGAGTTCACCCTACTTGATACCATCATGACGAAGAGGAAAGCACCTGCATCAAGTAGCAGTATACAACTGTGCAACTATGATGAAACCCCTGAGTATGACATAAATGAGCGTAACCTTAACACTTTAAATAATGCTCACAACTATGAGCAAGGTGAAAATGACAAACCTAACACTCAGCTGAGGAGAGGATTTGCTCTCGACCGTGAAAAAGCTCTCGTTAATAAATACAATGCATGTGATAGGCTTAATGTGAAATGCTTTACTAAAGGTAACAACCTGGTCTACGAATTCAACACCCTATACTATGAAGCCTTCAGGACGGCTGTGTTCGAATACTTCAGACATGAAGAAGAACAAAATAAGGTTTTTCTTGAAACCAATCCTATCAGGTGGCCAAATTCGGCCCCTGAGATAGTGGGCAAACATGGCCACCAAGAAAAAATACGTAATAAATTCACTATTTTTCATGTTTGAAACCCAAAATAATTGTTCCAATGGAATAAAAATCTGCTGGGGAAAGGTTTAAGTTTGATTTCCTGTTTGAATTAAGCAAATTATGATGTTTGTTGAAGAGACAATGAGAGATGAAGGGCAGTTGGTGATTTTGGTGTTGGGAAGCTTGATATCTCCCAGCACTATATCTGGGGCACTAGCCAAAATGATGTCATAGGTACTTGTAGCCAATTAAATACAAGGGGTGTGTGAGGGGTGTGTCCGAGACATCCACTCAGCATCAAGCAAAAGTTTTGTCTATTGTAAAAAAGTTTTAGTAGTGATGGGCACAACGGTACCATAATGATTTTTGTGATAGAAATAGGTGTAGTGTATACTCTCATCCCTATTGAACTGTGTATGAATATTGATGTTTATTAAGGGGAGTATGTGGCCAATGATATGCTGGGTTTCATGACAACCAGTTATGCAGGGGTCAGGGACAACCAATCAGCTTTGAGGAAAAAAGTTTGTGGATATCCTAAAATAGTGATGGGCTAACTTTTATTTGTTCTCTCTCTTTTTCTTTTTCTTTTTGGGATTTTTGGGATTTTTGAAGAATTACTTTGATATATTTATTGTAATGAGTGTGGATTTTTGTTTTTGGGGGTGTTTTTGTGTTGATATATTTTTGTTTTGGGTGTGATTATGTTGTTTTAATGGGGTTTTTTAAGGTGTTTTATTGTTGTTTTCTGGTTCAGTTTGTGTATTTTTTAGTTTTGTCTATATTAACTTTATTTATTTATTCATTCATTTATTTATGTATTTACTGTTTGGTGACTTATTTTTTAAACATTTACTTGTTTATTTATCAATGTTTTTCTTTTCTTTGATTGTTTTAAGTGTCATGGGGGTGGGGTCTTGTGGGTATTCTAGTAGATTTTGGGACAATGTTGTGCTTCTTGGCTTGTTTGTTTCTTTTTGTTGTTTGTTTTTCTGTTGTTTTTATTGGGGTGGGCTGTGGGGATTGTCTTTTTCTTTAGGTGTGGGTGGGCTGTTTGTTTTTTCGGGTAGGGGGTATTGTCTTTATCCGGGGGGGGGGGGGGGGGGGGGTGGGGGTCCTGTTTTCTGTTCTGGATAATGGGTGCTGAGAAACATCTTTATTTTATTCTTTGTTGTTTTTTCTCAAAGGGGGGGGGGGGGGGCGTACTGTATTTGGTTTTTTGCTCATTTTCTGGATATTGGGTGCAGGGAACAGCTTCTAATATGATTCATTTCATAACTTGTGGAGGGGATGTTTGTTTGGTGGTGGGTGATGTGTGTTAGGGTTATTGTTATTTTTTGTGTTAAAATTGGTCTTTAGTAGTTACAAGAAAATGTCTTCATCATGAACAAATGGACGAATGAGATCCGAATACTGCTGCACTGGAATGTTGTTCTTCAGTTCTATGTGGTAAATACAGTTCAACGCTGGGCCATCTCCATGTGTAAACCCCCCTGTGTAGATCCCTATAGCTTTTAAAAAATCTCCTGATTGTATGCCCATTGAAAGAACGCTGCAAAGACCCCTTGGTACATGTCCAAGCATCTGCCCTGCTACGTCTCGTACTCGTTGATCGTAAGCGGTGATGATATTCCATGTGTCCCGGTGTAGTTCATGAAGTTCAGGGGCTACAACTTTGACTGCGTACCGATCCACTGGGTTTGTTGGTTCAGGAATAAGCTTCATAATGAATTGGCTTCCTACAAGGGGTCGCTGGTGGTAAATGTGGTACCTGTATGTAAACCAAAAAATTGTGATTAGTTAAAATTAAATCATCTCCTTAGCTTTTGGTTATGAACCAACATTATCTCACCTACATGTAGATGTAGTATACATGGCAATATCCTCATATAGGTCTTACATACGGAATAAAGCACAAGGCAGCAATTGTTTTGCAGTTGTTTTACAGTGTAAAAATGATAGCTGCCTTATTCTTTATTCCGTGTGTAAGTCTGTAAGACCTATTTGAGGATATTGCTGTATACATACCCTTTGATGGTAGAATAAAATGAGAGGGGAACAGATTCTGCACCCCACCCATTTCTCTGCTGGAATTCTTTTACCATATCTACACCAACCATGTTTGAAGCCATACTGAGATGCAACGCTTTAAAAATTATATTTGAATGTAGTCAAAATGTGATGGTAGAAGATGTTGGATCAGTGTGTGCACTGTGCAGATTGGAGCATTGATGTGTGCAGTGTCATACAAGGTTACCAACTGACTGGCCATGTGGCATTTATGTATGTAACTATTGGGCAATCTTGCTAATCCCATACACCTGGCATGGTTATGCTTTTATTATGCAAATTATAATTCAATGCATGGGCTTTTTTATCAGGTATCTTGTTTAGATGGTATAGATAGGAAATCTTACTAGTTCAGTTCACCGGTATTTTAAAGTTGCTATTGTTCATGAATGTTCATTGAATATAGGTACATGTACCTTTCTTGAATCAAAGGCCTGGTCATCAGTACATGTACATGTACTAATATGTTTGTATGATGCAATAGCTAGTGGCCTTGATCAGCTGGGTCATAACAGGACTAGCCACACTATTTACTGATAGTGTATTCAAATGGCAAAAACGAAGTGTGTAACACCCAAGCATAACTTGAGGAGCAATTCAGGAAGGGGCAAGGTAGGCCAACCAGCCCAGCCTCGACAATGTTCATGTAAGATTCATGAATCTATATGCTCAGTGGATCCCCCAAGATTGTATAGGACAAGTGGTAAAGTCTTCAAAAAAAGACACTTACAGTGGCTCCAAGAAAAGAACTATATGAAATTACGAGCTTTATGGGTATGCAATCAGTGTATTAATTATGCCAAATCTAATATAGACGGCAACAAGACAAATAAAAGATCGGAAAAAGTTGTGACAATTGATGAGGAGGTCGAACAGTGTAGTAAATCAGAACCCCATAATGATGGTAATGATGGAATTGATAGTACATGTTCATCATGTCCATGTAATGACAAGGAAAATACAAGTAAAGTTCAAGATGTAATAAAGTCAATTGAAACTGGAGAGCTTTCGTTAGATGAGCTGAACAAATTAGCATGGACTCTTGGGCATACACTTAACAAAGAGATATATCAAGATGCTCAAAAGTTAAACAGTGAACACAAAGATTTGGAACATCTTTCTCAGCTTGACTGCTTAGCATTTGTAAAGAATAGACCCCCTACATTAGTTGCATTCTTAGAAGGTGCCACATCTACAAGTTTGAGTGATGGATCAATAACCAAGAAAAAGTTGAACTCTTTTTGTATATTATTTGAGCAGCTTTATTTTGTTCGCAATGAAAAATTTGTTGGACCTTTTTCATTCAGTCAGGGACTTCTGAAATATTCAATTACTGGTAGTTCGACAGCTGTATCTATAGATGGGGCGTCCACATATAGTGGAAGTAAAATCACTTATTCAGAAGCATTAAAAAAACCTTCAAGTATCTTCAATTACTGCTATGACAATGATGTAGATATATTTGCAGACAATACACAAAAAGTGGGCAAAACAACGAGAGTACGAGAGGGGGGCACGACACCAGTGAATGTCGCAACAAATGTTGTATTTATACAGAGCAATCCTCCAACAAATATTCAAAACCAACCAGATTTAAAACCATCTAATTGGTTGCCTGATAACAATAACATTGCAAATTGCATTACATCACACAAAGTTGGGAAACTGGAGCAAGATTTGAATGCTGACATTTTCCGGCCTTACCGATTTCAATATCAACAACAATTGATGGAACAAGTCATTGATGAAACTGATATTGACTCTGTATCAGGGTCTCTAAAAGATCATGTGTATTATAGTGCTGGTCTGAAAGTCGCAAGCCCGGAAAAGATCATGTGCCCCAAATGTTGTTCTGCATACGTAAAACTTGAATGTAAATGTCCGTCATGTGGGAATAATCCATCATCCCAACGAGACCGTAATGGATTATATGGAGATATTCCCAGCCAGCACCCTCCTGAGCCCCCATCGGTGAAAATGGGTGAAATTGTCGGTGTAAATCCTAATTCTAAAGCTTCTGTGAAAGAAGTACTTTCCAACATTATCCAACAAGCTGGGATTGGAGTAACCCGAGACTGGGTAAGGATAGGATTTGATGGGGTTCCATATAATCTGGCTGATACTATCATCAATAACACTGTTATATGCTCTGTATGTAAACAAGAAATTGATTTGAAGGCAACTCCATTTGATTTGCATGTTAGCACTAATCACCCATTTGTTGATGAAGTGACTTACACACGATTGTTTGATTCAATTTTACTAGTGCCTGGCAATGGACACATTGAAATCAATTTGCTCCGTGCAATTTTTTCGTTGTGTGATCATATTTTTCTACGCCACATTGCAATAGCTCTTGGATTTAAAAGCAAAAGAGCACAAGACTTTATTATAAAGTGCAGTAACCATCACATCAGCTGGCAAATATTCTGTATATTTACCAATGCATTTGCCCTTGAACTTATGCATGTCTATTTGGAGCACTGTGTGAAAGAGGGATCTTCACCAGAGTCAACTGAAAACTTTCTAAGCTGGAAGGAACAGCAGGTTATAAACCCAAACTACAATTTGATATATGATTTAGTGTTCAATTACTTCCTTGGGTTGCAGTGTTTTAGAGGTGGGATACGACATAATAATTCAGAATATGCTTTAGCTGGCCGTCAAAAAGTAGTGCCCATTATGTATGATGGAAAGCATTTTATCTATCAGAAATTGTTATTCAAGGACAGCCTTATAAGGGCAATTGCCCCAACTCCAATACAAGAATACATCAAACAAAATGAGGCCTTCTCTACTTCTGGTGACCCCACATGTGGCGAAGGTGGTGACTATGTTACTGAAAAAGAAAACAGACACTTAAAGTCTAACTTGCCTGGGGGTATACCATCTTTTTCCAAGTGGCAAAGGTCAAGCCGATGTACCAAGGTACTGAAACAAAACAGGGATGCTGTTTTTAACAGAATTGGACTTAAAGATCCAAACGAAGACACAAAATCACCATTCAAGTTTGAACTTGAAATTCAAATGGTGAGACGGGTAATACGCTCATCAGGCATGTTGAGGGAACCATGTGAGGAGAGGCCTCTGTGTTCTATAACAAAAGAACCATTGCATCCAGATCTTGTCAACTTTCACATGACAGCATGTAACAATTATCAAAAGTACAAAGAAGGGGATAATTCTCTGGATAAATATCATGTATTCCTCAGTGATGAGAGGAAAGCGAAGAACTTCACAATTAAGGATATTGGACAAAAAATAAATGCCCTATGCCAGGATTTTCAGGATGAGTCAACTGGCCGCATGTTACAAGAAAATGCTTCTATTGAACTCAAAGGTGCTTCAAGAGCAACATATTTACAATATTTAGAAACAGTTGAGAGCCTTCTTAGCTTGGAAGAAGATCAAGATATCGAAATTGAAGACTCTGATGACGAATAAACCATTGTGCAACATTGGTGAGTATTTGTAAAACTTCAATAAAGCAACACCACTTGGCAACAATTGATTGATTGTCCTTAGATCCCAACCAAAACTTTGATTAAAGGAAGTCATTCATGTTTTAAAACATGACCACACTATTTTAGTGTATTTCTGAAAGGCAACATTCTGTACCAAGAAGATTTAAAAAAATAAATTAGGGTCAGTAATTTTATTTTTATCAGTTTTCACAAATTAAGGTCAGTCAGAAGAGGACAATCAAAAAATTGTTTTTGGTCTTTTGTTCTGGGATTAAATTGAATAAATTATATTCTTTGTACAAAAATACTCAACATCTTGAATAATGAACACTTTAGATCAATTTTAATTGGAATAAACTATCAAATGCTTCATCTCATCATTGACAAAGCATTGTGCATCTTTTTTAATATCATAAACAGTCAAACTACATGTGATGAATCATTTTGTATTTGTGTACTGTGACGGCGAAATGGTCCAGTTGTCTTTCTCTCAACCAAAAGGAGCTTTTTGAAAGCTCAAAATGACACATTTCTGTTTGTTTTGGATACTGCTTGTTGCTTTTATGAAGAAAAAATACTGTAAATTGTGATTGTCTATATTTTCTTTGTTCTTCCATGCCAAATCCATCAATATCTAAAAATACATTTTACTGACAACTGAACCCTTTTGCCGACAAGTGAACCCTTTTGCCGTGATTACACATTAAGTATCCTAATATAAAGAAGGTGAGTTTTGTAATGTCAATATCCAACCATGATCATTGTAGAGAAAGGCATAAAAAACCCTGTTCTATGGACACACCAACCTCTTGGGTACGGTTGGTTAGTCAGTATTTTTTATTTTTTAAATTGTTTTCACACTGTCACATTTTCCTGAATATTTGTGGAATTTTTAACAACTTTAGAAATTTTGATTTTGATTTTGTTTGAAATTTAAAATTGGAAATTTGTAAACGTCTCTAAAATGATCCAGAAATAAATTTGAAACATTTTTTTTTTAAAATGTGGTGGCTGGGCCCTTTGCACAGGTTTTTGTTATGTCTTTGTCACTTTAAAATACTTTTTATTTTATCAAGTGTAAGTTCTTTTGAAATACATTCAGTAACAGCTGATTTCTTTAACCTTTGAAGTTTTTAGTGTTCGTGATGATTTGGTTTTGGTTTTTTCAATGTTATTTATGTCCCACAATATGCTTTGGGCAGAAGTAAGGAACCGTTTTCAATTGGTCCTCAGAGCTGAAACATAGGCCAATGCATTTTTGATGCACCCAATATTGGCAGGTCTGTTTCTTCCCTTTGGGGGTTTTATACGAGCATCCAATCCAAAAGGAGGTTTCCTCATGGTCTCCACAGACACGGCACATGTTCTTTTGTTTTCTTGTGTTGTGGACAGCAGTCTTGGGAACCCGACGACGCCTTTCCGGGGATATTGGAGGCGGTGGTGGTGGTCCATTGACATGATTGTCCACCTCTTCAGCAGTTTCCTCACTTGTACTCGGCTCCTGAGGCTGTGTGTTTTTTGATTCATACTGCTCAGGTTTGGCTGATGGATGATTTGGTATCATCTTGATGTCGGCCTTGCAATGGGTCTGAACCTCGAGTTCCATAGCCTTCAAGATAAAATAGAAAGAGACACATCATTTAGGCAAGTAGTTAACAGTAGTGTTAAAATGATAAGTGCAACTGAAAGTTAAATCAATGACTAACCCTTGTCTGATTTCTTACAACCTTGATTTTGATTTAATTCCAATTGGTTTGATACATTTGTTAATAATAGTAGATATCCGGACCAGGGGATGGGGTCACTCTACTTTTTTGTAGGGATGTGCTGGAGGAAAATAGACCCATCATATTTACCAATGACCCATCATTTTCCTACATATTTGACCTATTTTACTAGTCTACTAGATAATCTGTGAAAGACTGAAAATTTAAGGATTTTAGACCCATACATTTACTAAAAATGGCTATGAAAAAGTGTCACTCATTTACCAGCCATGTGAAAAATGGGACCCTACTTGGCGGCACATCCCTGTGACCTGATATCCACTAAGCCCCCCCCCCCCCACCCCACCCCGGGTATTGGGACTCTTACAGTATTTTTACCATTAATTATTAATAAGAATGGATACAATACTAAAACTTACTGATATAATGAGGTTTTGACATCTTCTATGGAACGTTCTGTTCCTTTCTTTTGGGTCTTTGATGTATTTGACTCTTCTTTTGTCTCCTAGGCGTTTATTTGCTCTCCTTGTCGTTGATATGCTTTGAGACAGAGCCTCATAGTAGTTCTTGTTGACAGTGTCCATGTTTAAAACACACTGGCTATTTCTACTGTGCAACACATTAGATGCTGAACATTGTATTCACATGGTAATACATTCTTGACATACTGGTCAATCAAGAATTTGCATATCTATACATTGAATCATTCTCAGCTGCAAATTATACATGTATGTAGTATAATGACCATACATTGCAGGAGTAATACACTTTGATGCTTTTATATTTTTCTCTGATATTACAAAATCACTATGATAATCCAAGTATTTATGTTTTTAATTTTTTGCTGTTGTAACAGCATAATAACATGCTTTTATGTGTGTATGTAAGTCCCATTTCTATCAAATTTTTAAAATAAACTTTCAATGAAATCTTGATTTTTGGAGGCCCAAAATGACTGACATTTAATTTATTTTCCAACATACAATACTTTTTGGAAGTTTCACAAAATGTTTAGGTATTGAGGATTTCCCTTTTGTTAATGTTAGAGCACTTTCAATGAAAGTTTGAAAATGATATTACAAACATTACAAATATTTTGGCCAAAAATGACTGAAATGGCCTCATTTTTCTGGTAAAATGCAACCCAATTTTTTTCAAGCGACACTAAATATTTTGGTATGGAGTTCAGATATCGATATAGGAAGGATATTAGATGCCATTTTGTGTGTGAGAGCGCTACTTTTGGATTAACTGTAAATACAGGAAAAATGTGTATTTGCCACAAAATGACTGAAATGTCATCATTTTTCTGGCAAAACGCAACCAAGAATTTTTTTGAAGCGACACGAAATATTTAGGTATTGAGTTAAACAATTGATATATGAAAGGTAGAACATGCCATTTTTTGTGTGGAAGCGCTAACTTTGGATTAACTGTAGATACTGGCAAATATGGCCACTTAGCGGCCATATTTGCCAGTACACTGGCAAACTTGCCAGGGCTGGGGAATTCGGCCACCTGCTAGGAATGAAACCAACAACATACAAGAAAAAGATGGCATTAGCATAACTCAAACCCTCCAGATATTCCATCGTAAAGGCAATGGCAGCAAAGGTAGGCTCATGTATGCCTTAAACTTGTATCCAACCACGTCACGAATGCTGGTCAATGGGCCAAACAAAACTGGCTTTCAAAACAAAGTCTTTAATCACATTTCTGATATTGCTCGTAGCAGTCTTACTTCCCTTAATCCAGACACAAGCGACAACCTGAAGAGCACCATTGCAGATGCAATCAACGCTATCGATAGTAACCAAAGACCAAAGAAAGTGGACCAGAATACCAAGTTCATGAAGCACCCGACATCGTCTACACAGGGCCAGCTTTCCCAGCACGTAACATCCATGCCGGGGCGAGAAATTCTGAGGTCAGGCGAAGCTACTGCAGGTAATAAAGCTGACAGTTCACCCCCCAATGACACCCAAGTAAATATGTATATTCAAAACCGTAACGATGTGAAGCATACAACATCCATGCCAGGGCGGGAAATCACATGGTCAGACAATACAACTGCAGGTAATGAATCTGATGGAGCTCCCAAATCAAACCAGCTGCAAATCTTGTGTTCAACTCCACGTGAATCTGAGAAGAGTGTCCTGGCTGATAAGGAATCTGCAGGCAGTGAAGCAGTGGTTACAACCATCAACGATTCCCAGGTAAACATGAAAATACATGATTTTTCCGTTGTGAAGCTTTCAACGCTGCCTCAGATCTCACCTACAGATCTAGCCGCTTTGGAGGTGAAGCAGAACTCAAGAGAATGTGTTACTAGGTCCTCCAATCTAGCTGCAGCTACTACAGATAAGGTAAAACAAAAACAGACAGCTGTGCCTATTGTTATGACTGGCTTGAATGCACCAGTGAACTTGCGTGCACCCCAGGTGAGATATGGCTACGCTGATAAAAAAGTGTCATCCAGCAACCTCGACGTGCTCACAAAAATCCAATCTAAGGAACAAATCACTAAAGACAAAGAAAAACAATTAAAACAATGGGAGAAAAACCTTACTGCCAGGGAAAAGGAAGTTGCGCTGAAAGGAAACCAGACTGCAACTGCAAAGGCCCAAATTGCAAAAATGGAAGAACAAATCAGAAGGTACGATGCCGAAAACAAGACTCTAAAGTCACACGTGAGTAGACCTAATGAAACAGAAATCACAGAAATAAGGAGCAACAATGACGCAGTCTCAACCACTGCCCTTGGAATTAAACCCATTCTGGAGCTGCAAGAGCGCTTGAATGCGATGGAGCGACAAATGTCCGAAAGCAGAATGTCTATCCTTGAGATGAAATTCGAGCAGTTTAAAGCTACATGTAATAGTCAGACAGGTAACCCAGTTCATCCTCAATTTCATACGAGTCCCCATCAAAACTCACTAAACATAGGGCAACCGCAAATGCACTTTTATCCATACCAGAGCCCACAGGTGTACAACCAGTATAGTGGTCTTCCTCTTCATCATATGAGCAGTCAGGGGATGTTCCCAAACAACAACATGCCAGTGAACATGCCATTCCAACCACATGTGATGCCTGGATATGGACCTTGGAATAGTCATCTTGGTACACGCAACATGCCTATGCATAACTCTGCCATGCCGCCATTCCCACAATTTTCAATCCAAAACTGCCGGTCTAATAGAAAGCAACGCAGATGGGAAAATGGCTGTAATATGCAGAATACCAACTCTTCAATCCATAACAGAGGGAGTGTGCAAAGTCAATCTGTAACACCAATGTCTGATGACAACCAACGCAACAATCAGAAAATCATTCACAAACAACGTACTACAAATGACGAGGTAAATGACTGTAAAATGCAGAGCAATAACTCACCCAACCATAGCATAGGGAGTGAGCAAAATCAATCTGCAACACCATTTTCTGACGGTAGCCAACCTGACATCCAGAAGCATATTCAGAGACAACCTCTAGCAAGTGACCTAAAGAATGACTGTAAAATGCACAGCAGTAACTCACCTAGCCATAACAGAGGGAGCAAGCCAAATCTATCTACAACTACATTACTTGATGACAGGCAACATACAGCAAATGACCAGATAAAGGGCTGTAAAATGCAGAGCAATAACTTAACACATACAGACGCAGAGGTTATTGACTCAAGTATTAATGTCATATATATTGACCATGATGAAAGTATTGTGTCTGACTCAGACGGAGTTGTTACACCAATGAAGCCAGAGATCCACACCGAGCGGTCTTTTTTAGAGTCGACAAGCCTCCTCGCAGACAGATGGAAAGATTGGAAACAACAGGGAGCACGCCAAAGTCGGTCTAAGTAAGAGCCAAACGAAGATCATCACCTTAAATATCAGTAATGCCAAAACAAATATGGTCTGCCTGCTTGAGCTTCTTAAGAATCATGAAATAGTCTGTCTTCAAGAACACTGGCTCTACAGATTTGAGGTTTCATTATTGCACGACTTGTCTCCTTCCCATGATTGCTTTGTCAGATGTGTGGACGATGGTGACCCTATCAACCCAACGAGACGTCCAAGAGGGCACGGAGGTGTGGCTATCTTCTGGCCTAAAGTATGGAGCAGTAAAGTCAGCAAGTGCGACGATGGCGACTGGCGATTTGCAGTGATAACCATTAAGGGAAATGAAGAAAATATCTGCATCATAACAGTCTACATGCCGTGCCGAGGACAGAAACACTCCAGTGCCGAATATCTACACTACCTAGAGACCCTCTGGATCATCATTGGCAGATATTGCGATAACTTCACCATCATAGTTTGTGGAGATCTCAACGCATGTCCTGTTACACCACGAGACTCACGTGATCGTACCCTCATCAGCTTCTGTGAAGACAGAGGCTTAAAAGTGCCTGCGATATACTACCATGGAAATTCTTTCGTTCACCGAGGAGGTATGGGGGAGTCTATGATTGATCATATAATGCGACTTGAATGGCAAAAAGACATGATACAGAAGGTCTACTTGATGAAGAACTACCCATCCAATACATCTGACCATGCACCCATCGTGGCGATTACAACAAATTTTTACACACCACCGCCAAAGGAGCCCCACGGGAATCCGACTGTTTCCAAACATATATGGGAAAACATTGATGCAGCAAAATATAACAGAGTCCTGCAACAGAAACTCACTGAAGGAACAGACGTGTATCAAGAGGGGCAAATTATGAACTCTCCTGATGATATGCTATCATGCATCACTGACGCTATTAAGAAAGCTTCAGCTGCAAGTATTCCCACCAAGACGCTGAAACAGAATGGTCACAAACACAAATTATGGAGTCCTTTGATCACTAAGCTAGCTAAGGAAAGCAAAGAAATACACTGGCAGTATAAGCAGACCTCGTCAGAGCCTACCAAGTCTAGACTGAAGGATGATATTAAGACTGCCAAGAATAAACTGCGCTGTGCTCAAAGAAATCAACATGCCCTAGATAGAATTGACGATTATAACAAAATCATGCAGTCATCGACAGGAGACACTCAACTCTTCTTTTCTATGATAAGGAAGCATTCAAAAACTTCAAAGGTATCCCAAGCAGAGCTAGTTGTACACGGTGTGCACCTGGTCGAGACGGAGGACATTAGAGCGGCATGGGCCGACCACTTTGAGGGTCTTGCAACTCCTCAGGCTCATGAAGGTTTTGACGAGAAATTCAAAGACATAATTGACGAAGGTGTTCAGACTATCCAAAGCCTCATCAAATCTATGGAAGGTCTTCAGCCTACACAAATCTCTTTAGAGGAAGTCACTAAGGCAATCTTAAAGCTCAACAAAAGGAAAACAGCTGATCATGAGGGCATATCCGCAGAGCACATTATGCACGGTGGAGTAACATTAGCCCCTTACCTGACGGATCTCTTCAACGTCATTCTTGGTCTCACATATATCCCATCTACTTTCAAAGAAGGTCGGGTGATTCCAATCCCTAAGAAGGGCAAAGACGCTAAAATCCCTAACAACTATCGTGGTATAACACTAACCTCCATTATTGGGAAAATCCTTGAGCACGTCGTACAAAAACGCCTGCGAACACAACTACAACAAGGGCAAAGTAAACTCCAGAGAGGATTCACAAGTGGCACATCATCAACTTTTGCTGCACTATTAATTTAACTTAGCAGAAGCTCAGGACACAAGAAGTGAGCTTTTTGTGGCATCTCTTGACGCCAGGAAGGCCTTTGATGTGGTTTACCAAAACGCAATGCTACACAAGTTGTACTACTCAGGTTTGGATCCAACGCTATGGATGTTGGTGCAGGAAATGTACCAGAATGCTACAAGTAAAGTGAAATGGATTGGAGAAACATCAAGATCGTTCAACCTCAAGCAAGGAGTAAGGCAGGGGAGTGTGCTTTCTACGGATTGCTACAAAATATTCATCAATGACCTCCTCAGAATGCTAAAAAGATCCGGCGTGGGAGTTACTATCGGCAATGTCTATGTGGGCGCCCAACATGTGCAGATGATGTGATAGTGGCAGCAGAATCCATGACAGACCTGCAATTCATGCTTCAAGTAGTAGCAAACTATGCAGCTGAACATCGTTATATCATTAACTCAGAAAAGAGCAACGTCCTTATCTACAACTCCAAGACACCTATCCAAGTCTGGAAAGATGCTCAGCCATTCATGCTTGGTGAAGAAACACTAAAGATCACGGAAGATTGTACACATCTTGGAATTCTACGTTCTACAGAGAAAGGTCATACACAACTTGTTGAAGAGCGTATTAAACTTGCAAGAAGAACAACCTATGCATTGATGGGTGCTGGCTTACATGGCAATAGTGGTGTTAACCCCTTAGTCTCAGCAAAACTGATCACTACTTTCATCATCCCTAGATATGTACATGGCCTGGAGACTGTGATGATCAAACTATCTGACCTTAACAAGCTTGAAAAATACCACAAGAAGATGCTGAAAAGAGTGCAACACCTTCCAGACAGAGTTGCTGATGAAGCTGTATACCTTTTGATTGGTCAACTTCCAATGATGGGGATTTTGGATAAGCGGCGCCTCACAATGTTTGGAGCAATAGCAAGGCACGATTGCATTGAGAGAGATTTGGCATACAGGCAACTGGCGGTAAAAGACAACACATCTAATAGCTGGTTTATCCAGGTTAATGCAGACCTGTCCAAATATGGTCTCCCAGATGGACACACCATACTTGCCTTTCCTCCCACTAAGAATGCATGGAAGGACACTGTTTCCAATGCTGTTAACGAGTACTGGAACTCCAGACTCAGAGAAGGAGCACGATCAAAGACCACTCTGAAACTTATAAATTGGGAATGCATGCAGGGTATGAAACCACACAACTTATGGTCCACTGTCACTTCAAATACCAGGGATGTCCAGAGGGCCGGTGTGAAGGCACGCCTCCTGACAGGGACTTACACCCTCCAAGCAAGCAAGGCCAAGTATTATCCAGGAACAGACAGCACTTGTCTATTATGCAAGAAAGATGCAGAGAATCTGCAGCACTTCCTCACTCAGTGTGAAACCCTGGAACCTACAAGGGAATACCACCTACAACATCTTAAGCAGGCAGTAAAGGAAGGATATCCTGAATTCAGTTGGGAAACTCTACAAGGTGGAAATACTTCTCTTCACCAACTGATACTAGACTGCACCGCTGTGGGATTATTCCCATATCCCCCGGAAGGGCACACACTGGATGCTATAGAAAGTACTTCCAGAAGACTTTGTTATGCACTTCACCGAGTAAGAAAGAATTTATTAGCAGCAATGGATTGATTGAGTCAATCTAATGATGATGGACCTTTATCACGGCAGTCTCTGAGACAGCATAATGATGCATGATTAACTTTTTCGCGTTGGCGATGTTTTACGAACTTTGTTGGATGTCATATTCCGAGTGACTCTACGTTTCGTCGTGTTAGATAGTTTTAGATGTAGACTTTTAGATAGATTTTGATGTTTTTTAACCAAATTGCCCCCATACCCTACCCTGTTTAATAGCAGGGGTGCGCCTATTTAAAGGCGGGATTTCACAACTACTACTACGTACTACCTTATTGGAGTATAAACAAATCCAGATCCAGATCCAGAAGTTTGAGATCCAAATTCGGCAGACTCGCCGTGCATTAACACACGAAGTCTAAAATTTGCACTAAGGATTTTCAGAACCGAGGCCCATTCTCGTTACACTACCCTTACCAAAGATGACTGCCTATTAGGCGGTCGGTAGGCAGTCGAAGACAAGCATTAGTCAGTCAAGACAACTGACCACCTAAATTAGGCAGTCCTGGCAGACGACTGACTAATGTCATTTGACAAATAGGCAGTCCTTGCAGGCGACTGCCTATGTCATTTGACATTAGGCAGTCGGTGGAATTGAAGGCCTAATACTTAGAAAAAATTGATGAACCAAATGAAGGCTTAATACTTAAATATTTTTCAATGAAGGACTATTTTGTTTTGAAGTCAAAATAGGCAGTCAAGAGCTAATTTGCATACATGTCACATGATCACCAAGGCCACCAGTTCAAATTGTTGACCTTGCTGATTGCTCTTGCTGGGATAACATGGCAGTTGGGTTGTGGTCTTTGTGGATGATATTTTGGTTTCTTTGAGAGGTTTTGATATATATCTATGTGAATTTTGAATCACTATTGTCTGCAGAGCAGGTATGTGGATGTCACTTTAGAATTGCAATGCATTTAAATAGCTGAAATCTGTGAAATATAGTTAGATTAGTAATATATTATAAGCTTTCCATAAGCTTATTTAGTAAGCTTATGGATAGAACAATTGTTTGCCAACCTTTGAATCAC
The DNA here is from genome assembly GCA_035610835.1 of Ophiura sarsii. Taxonomy (NCBI): domain Eukaryota; kingdom Metazoa; phylum Echinodermata; class Ophiuroidea; order Amphilepidida; family Ophiuridae; genus Ophiura; species Ophiura sarsii. The sequence continues at coordinate 770,637 of CM069448.1, read as the reverse complement.
ATCATATTTAAACAGTTTCTTACCCAGAAATATGAGTTGGGCTCTAATGGGGGATGGGTGAAGTAACATGTGAATGTTCAGGCATGGGGATTATGGTTGGTGGGAGGAGGGAAGTGTTGTGTGGCGGGGGGGGGGGGGGGGGGGGGGGGGGGGGGGGGGGGGGGGTTGCTCTCAACTTTATTTTATTGGGGAGTGCCGCTCAGGGCTTCAAAATATGGGGTACTTCTGAACTGAGAGAATTTAATGATGAAAATTAGAGTCTCAAAGGGGCATTGAGAGATACGTATGGGAGTGCGCCCTCAATTATCATGGAAATTGGTTTTGTTTGCATCAAAGTAATACTTAGGCATATACTAACTACCATCTAAAACAGTTTACCAGCATTCACTGTTTACATGTATTATATAAAATGTCATGATTTTCTTAGTTTCGATATGATCATATCGAAACTCAAGTGCTGAATTCGGTAGTTATGCATCATTTTACTCACAGACTTTTGCAGTAAATCTCAACCCGGAAGAGCCGTTATTTTGCTTATTTTAGCATGAAGGCGATGTCGGAATTGTATGACATTTTGGATTTGGGCTACGTTAATGATTATCTTTACGTTATTTGCTCATTTAGTATATCGATACATCTCTCAATGCCCCTTTAAGAACTGTGTTTTCCCAAATTTGATTGGGCAGAACGCATTTTTTTGGAAAATGTTGGTTTTAGGGGGCTGTCATTTTCTTTGAAAGGGGGTGGGTCACAATTAATGGGGGAGGGGTTATAATTTTTTGACCCACTCAAATTGGAGGTGGGGGGGGGGGGGGGGGTCACAAAATTATAAAACCTAAAATTGATCAATATTATAAGTAATTCAGATTCCATAAAATAAAAATGTTGCTATATATAAGGGGGTTATAAAAAACTAACAATGGCCATTGACATAAATTATTTGAAACTCGACCCTTTCCGAAGAAAATGGCATTTAGAACGCAAATTTTTCAAAAAATTGGGGCTTTGGAATGAAAATGTTTGCTTTTTTGAATTTTCAATAAAATGGGGGTCTTAAAAGCTGATGCAGGCTCAAAAGTGGGGTCTTACAATCTAGCAGAAGAGGGTGAAAATGGGGTCTTCAGCTAGGCAGCACATACCTATACTGCCCTACTACGGCATATAAGGACCAAATTGGCATTTTGGTAGTTCGGAGCTATTGAAGGAAACGTCTTTTTGTAAAAGCCTTCCCAATTTTTTTATTCATGTTGATATCTTGTTAGGTGCTTAACATAAGTCAATATCCCATATTTATGGAAATGTAAACCATAACTAGTAGTGGCCTGAGACTATACCTTAGGTATATTAGTATCAGGTAGTGGCAGAACCATTTAGGGAGGTGGTAACAAAGTCTTGGTTGCCATCGAGTATCAGATCAAGGCATTTTTAAATTTAGTAAAGAGTCTAATTTGGTGTGAAAATGGAAATTGTATTTGTTGGTCAGTTGTTCAGTTTCTGATTGATATGAGGTATAGAGAGCTCCCATAAGTTTCTATGCAACAGGGAACCCCCCCCCCCCCCCTCACCCCTACAATGCCACAAGCAGGGGGCTGTGTCTGAAGTTTCGGTGTACCCTTTCCAACATCGGTGCCATCCCCCCATGGGGTCATTGAGTGGCAAACTCCAATGGGTCTAGTATTTTTGAAGCACTATTAGAATTTCATTTGGGTTAAATAAATCGATCAGGGGATAGAACTTGTGTCAACACCTTCATAGCAGTCTGGTACCTCTGAGCTACGGAGGCAGCTTGCAAGATCTTCAGATTTTCCTGATCCACACATTTACCACACACTGCAGCTTTTAATAATTTGAGATCTTCCTAAAACAGGTCGACCGCTTAATTAGGCCTTCATAAATAGGCAGTCGACTAGAGGACTGCCTAAATAGCCCTTCATAAATAGGTGGTCGCTAGCTCATTTGCATATTAACTTTGCTGTGGGAAGGCTTAGCGACTGCCTATAGGCCTTCGAAGGCCTATACCTGCTAGGCGGTCGACCGCTTAATTAAGCCTTCAGAAATAGGCAGTCGACTAGACGACTGCCTAAATAGCCCTTCATAAATAGGCGGTCGCTAGCTCATTTGCATATTAACTTTGCTGTGGGAAGGCTTAGCGACTGCCTATAGGCCTTCGAAGGCCTAAAATCATACATTTGAGAAATAGGAAGATATTCAATTTGACTGCCTAATTTGACCGCCTAAAATGACTGCTTGTGCGACTGCCTGATGAAGGTCTCTATTTCGGTAAGGGTATCTATCGTATGTAGGAATCTTTGTTTTTTAAGTAGGCATGTGAGAAAATCTCACAATTACTGCTTCAGAATGCCTAAAAACCAGGAGCTTGCAGAATCCACAATGATCCAGGGGCAATGTCTGATATGGATGTTTATGTTCAGGGGTGTACCTTCATTTTTTCTCCAACCAGCCAGCCGGGCTGGTAGCATGTAAAAGTTACCAGCCCGACTGTAAACTTACCAGCCAAACAAATCTTCATTTACCAACAGCCGGGCGTGTATATTTGAAAAGTTACCCGCCCGACGCAAAAGTTACCCGCCACGGGCGTGCGGGCGGGTACTAAGTCCAGCCCTGTGTGTATGTTGCTTAGTTCATTATTTAAATGTGCTCACTTTCTGTTTGGATTTTACTCAGTCATGTTACCTATAGTATTAATAGGGATCATTGTTTTAATTAGTAGGTGCATAGGCATTGTGAGAAAATGCCAAAATTAAAACCCAGGATAGGCATGTTCATAAAATTTTGAAAATAAGAATATCTCTTTGAAAATGGAATACATGGAAACGAAGTACTTTACAATAAAAACTGGTGGTTCAACCATGTCAGCAGGGTGAATAATCACAAAGTTATAACCAAAAGTAGTTTGCCTTGTATTGCTAAAATTGGTCAAGTCATGCAAATTTTAAACTATTTTAGCTTGGTAGGGCTTTCAAATCATGATGTCCAGTTGCTTGTGTGTGGTAAGTAAGACATCAGTGAATACATCCCAGATTGTGTCTTCCTTTTTCGCTGGATTTAAATGAGGTAAACATGGAGTTTTCTACATATTTTGGCAACAAATGTTCAAAAAAATGTCGCCCTCTGTAGTCAATGATATGAACATCCCTACCCAGGAGCTTCCAATGGACCGGGGTGTGCAAGATTTTACATGCAAGATCCAACTGGCAGTTGCTATTCCCAGTAGAGGTACGATGGCTTCCAAGATGTTAAGCCTGAGCGGATAGGAAACCTCGACTAAGGACAACAACTACCAGAGGGTGAGATCGTGCTCGTCCAAAGATGGAAAGACTTCTATCGTAATTTAAGTAACCAAGAAAATGACAAAGAGAAGGGAAACATGGCAACATATTCATATCAATTATCAAGTGTAACAAAACATTAAATTTAATTTAGCCTAAACTTCAAACTCATCCTCATTACAATGGCATGTGTATTCCACATAGAATTGGAATATGGACTAAAATGGATTATTTGTGTTACTCAAATTATTGCACTCAGATTTAATATTGCAAGTTATTTGAAAGTCACATTAAAAGTCCACCCACTATTTATTTAGTAAAACACCCCTCCCAAAAAGTATCAGTCCCAACCCATGAGTTTCAGGAATGCATTCGGAAATGGAAGACGTGACATTTAGCGATATAGGTGGATATCATGCCATGCTCACGTATGCCCTCTGAAAATAGACCCTAAACAAAATAAGAAGATTGAACTTAATGTTCCAGACAGTTTCGACGTCCGATCGGATGTCTTTCTCAATGTTGTATGACCGTTGATCCAGGGTTGCCAGAAGAGCTGACTTTCTGGTGACATCACAGGTTGTATTTGATGACGTATTCTGGATCAATTGATCGTACAAGTGACTAAATTGGTAGGCCCCCTCGTCTCCATTCATGAGGTGAGGTTTATATCTTTGTTGGCTTTGCGACGGATCTAACTGGATTCTCTCATCCATCTGGTGTTTCTAGTGTCGTCTCTCGCGAGAATGTTTGTATCGTCCCAATTTATTAGATGGTTTTCAGTAGCAGCATGATCAAGAAAATCACATTTCAATTTTAGTTGGTTTCTGCCAGAAGTAAACATCTTCTCCACACATCCGCTCCACTATCCACTACCCTTTTACCAGTTGATATAATAATATAAGATTGCAAAGTGTTTCTCATTTACCATGGCAAAATGCTCCAGAATTTGCTATACAATCTTAAAAGTGCATTTAAATGTAACTGTTTATCATTTTTAATTGGAGTTTGACAACAATTTGCTACATTTTTTACGAAAGTACATCACTGTTACCCTGGGTTGGTTGTTTGTTTGTTTGTGGGGAGGGGGGGGGGGGTTGTTGACATGGGCTGTCTGTATACCCGGGGGGGGGGGGGGGGGGGGGGGCGGTACTTATTTTTATTTAGTGGATATTAGGTCACAGGATGTGCTGCCAAATAGGGTCCCATTTTTCACCCCTTTGGTAAATGAATGACCCCTTTTCATAACCATTTTTGGTAAATTTATGGGTCTGAAATCCTTAAATTTGCTGTTTTTCACAGAAATGTTAGCAAAATGTGTCAAATATGTAGGAAAATGATTGGTCTCTGGTAAACATATGGGTCCATTTTCCAAACATTTTTGCTGGCGGCATATCCCTACCAAAATAATATCCGAGTACCTCTCCCTCCCCCGGGTCCGTATAATAAGGACACACGCTTTGGTCCTGATGGGACCAGATCAAGCAAGTTTCTTGGACCAGGCTATAAGACCCTGAAAATAATTATATATATGGAAGTGACAGTTGGAAATACTTTCCTGTGGACATGAAAGAATAATTTGCCAGGGATTTGTTGCACAAAGGGAAACAAGATGGATTTAAAAGGCTATCAGGAACCACAGAAGATACACAAGAATACTTTTTATTAAAGGTAGATGACCCGATCACATTTTCGTAACACAGAATTATTTCAAACATACGGAGATTTTCATATCATATGAAAGCTCGTATTTTTCTCATCATCATACTGAAATTTGACGGCCTAAATCGGTATAATTACGGAGAAATCGATGAAATAACGTCGAATTACCGCGAAAGGTGGTAACCACCAATATCGTTTGTGTACAACTCAATGTGTACATTTCACGGCATCTTTTGCGTCTAAAATAAGAACCATTAGAGTTATGCAACTCAAACTTTGGAATACGACTTTTTTAAGGATGACCTTTCATGTAGAATAGTAAACTTCAAGTTTAAAATCGGAATGTGATCGGGTCATCTACCTTTAAAAGGATGCTGTTTGGTATTACCATAAATCCATTTTAGATTTTTTTTTAATTTGAAAAATGGTAAAATATTGCATAATAGTGTTAATAATAATAATGATAATAGGTAAACAGGCAAACGGACCTCTCAGGATGGGTCGGTCGATTGGGCGATTTAAAAATAAAAAAACCTTTTTACCCCTTGAAAATGATCGTAAAAATCAAACAAATCTGTAAAAATAGTGCCATATTTTGACCATTATTTTGGTATTCATTTGCACATGAACATTTTATTCACCGATTTCTCAAAATAATGGGTCAGTTGGGCCCGTAGAACAGGGTTTCTTTTTTTTGTCGCCTTAGATTAGAGGAAAATTTTATTTAAAAAAAAAAGAGAAACACATGGTTAGGCTATATTAAAAAAAAAATCACCGATTTTTCAGATTTTCATTGATCACATCATTTTAAATACAAAAGGTCACTTTTACAAGGATTTAAATATTTTATATTTAAAAAACAAACAAAAAAAACCTTTAAAAAAACCCGCATTCCGCATTAGATTTTGAAAAACTGAAGAGCTTTGAGACAAAAGATTTGTTTAATATAGCCTTATTGGTAAGTATTAAAGGGAAGCTTTCTCTTATTTAGAGGAAAATTAATGCCATCTTGTTGGAAATATTTTACATATTTTACACACCTGTTTGCTGATTGATTTAAAAGTTCCAATTTTTAAACCTTGCTGATTGTTCCATTTTCTTTCAGCTGAAGGTCAAGATGAACCATGTTCTGCTCGTCAACAAAGCGAGGTACAGAGTGCTGGACGTGTGTTGTGTAAGGATGCGTGCCGAAGTCCCAGCGACTCCGACTGTAATGGTCCTAGGGAATGCGTATGTGATGGAGTATGTGGATTAAGTTGTGTCAATACTGGTAAGGTGTTATGATGTCATCAAGGGGGGGGGACACAGTAGCGTAGCTAGGTTTTTCATGGGGATCAGGGGGCAAAAAATGAAAGTGAACCTAACAAGGACTTGATGACATGCATTCTTCCAAACCGGCATTAAAAATCGAGCTCTTGATAACTGACAGTGCCAATATCTCGACCTATACAACCCAAATATTTGGGGGGGGGGGGGGGGGGGGCTCCACTGGGGGATACCAAATGGCTTCCCATTGTAGCTCTAGAATTGATCAAAACTATTGCTCAAACTCTCAAAGGAGTTTATTTTCTTACATTTTTAATTCAGCATCAAAATATTTGGGAAATAACAACCTTGACAAAAGGCATTGAACAAATGTGAAGAAATTCTAACCTTGTTTAACATTTCTATTGTGACCATAATATATCCCTCCAATTGCCCTGCTATCAGTTTTAATTTAGATCCTCAGATATTGGAAAATTGCACTGTAGGTTTATCCCTCCAATTGCCCTGCTATCAGTTTTGATTTAGATCCTCAGATATTGGAAAATTGCACTGTAGGTTTAGGATTTCACATGAATTCAAAACACTATTAAAAAGAGATTTTGTCAGACCTTTGTAGTAGTAATAGATTTGTCACCTGCTAAAGAGGTAGCAGAAAGTCTTGTGTATGTATTATTTGTTTGTTTACACGGTCGGTCTGTACGGACACACGCTTACGTCCTGAAGGGACCAGACTCGAGAAAATTAGCTCGGGCTAGGCTTAAAAAGCTTATATTAAAATAAGAAAAGATGGAAGACAGAATGAAGTAAAAAGAGCCACGTGCAACAAATAAAGTTAACGATTTTGCTATCCGGCTTCAGAGTTGAGAAAAGCATAGTCTTTGATCCAATCCAGGCGCGTATAGCCAGCATTGTCATTCCGGGGGGGGCAAACATCAATATCGTCCGTATTTGTAAGCATTTTCGTAAAAGGTTGCCCCAATTTTTTTTCTAGTCACTTACCTCGTGAATTTCACGTAAGGGGGGGGGGGGGGGGTGGGGGGGTGGTGAGGTAATTTTTTTTTGCACAGTACAAAAAAAATCGCACAGTCAAAAAAAAAACGCACAGTAAATGTACTACATGAACAATTTTGGGGGGGGGGGGGCAGTCTGCCCCCCTGCCCCCCCCCCCCCCCCCCCCCCCCCCACCCCACTGGCTACGCTACTGATCCAATCTCATTTGCTACACAGGCATTATTAATTGGAATACCTGACAAAAATATCATCTTGAATAGGGACATATCTGGGTTTTATGAGTAGGCCATGTCTTTATTAACTATCTCCAATGTTTTTGTCTTATAGTGAAACAAAACTATTGTCCATCTCTTGACCGCCTTGCTGGCAGCCAGCTGATATCCCAAGAGTCAAAGAGTTATGGCACCATTGCCAGATACTTGTGTGATCCTGGATATGAGTTGTTGAGTGGGGATTTGATCAGGAGGTGCAGAGGGGATAGGACATGGAGTGGACTTCCTCCCAACTGTGCAATACCAGGTAGGAAATATAATCTTAACCCTAACCTCCTACCCACATTTTGCAAGGACATTTTTTTCAACTACAAAAAGTGCGGACAAAAAGATAGGCCACGCCCCGGGGCTTGAACCCACAACCTCTCGGTTGAGAGATGAACGCCCTACCAGTTCGCCACAGGGTCAACCATACTTGGCCAAGTATACTCAGTTCATCAAAAAAGTGCTTACACAGACGGACTGCACCGTGGGCATTTGTGGCACTGAGGGGTGGTTAGCGTTAAAGGTAGGCATATTTGAAAATTACAAAGTGCCAAATACAAACAAATCCCTTAGGCCACCCTGTTTTATGGGCAGACGGACATGTCAAGTAGGGTCGGTCAGGCGAGTATTTTTAAATATATATTTTTAACCTAAAATGTCACCAAAATCTGCAAAAATTGGGAATTTTTAAAAATAAAATGTGAAAAACGGCTGATTTTACATGATTTGAGAAAAATTGATCTAGTTTTTGGCTTTTTGCCCAACAAGATCATACAAATTGGTTCCATGTTATATGCCTCCTCGTCACAATTCATGCTTGTTGTGCCCTCCGGATCCTTAGCTTTTCGTATTCAATTGGTCTTTACTACTTTACTAAATTTTATATTTTGAATCATCAGCATGCCCAATCGCTTCAAGCGCTGTAACTGTGTGAAATTACCGGCGCAGGGTGGCATGATGTTGCGTGAATAAGCTCATGTTTAATCATGAGTTTATCAGCGCACACTGTTTGTTTTTCTGTCTTTACATTGAGCCATACATGGGTCGTGTGTAAATTTTGAAAACAAAGGATTCAGCCTAAGGCCAGGATTAATAGTGAACATATATGACATGATCAAAAAGAATGAGGCGTATCTCAGGCCTGGCCAATTACCGAAATCCTTATGTATATACGACCTTTTATTGCAACTTATGTGCAATTATGTTCTGAAAAAACAAATAAGGAGTAACAAAAGGAATCTGATGTATTGTGGGCTATAACTAAGAACTCAAATTCCCGACATCCAATTCTTTCTTCTAGATCGTGTCACTTATGTTTAGGATTCATATAATTTATTTTTGTCTACTTGTTTTTATTTGTGAAGATTGCCCAATAAAAGAAGCTGAGATCACCGACACTGGCAGATTATGCATGGAAACATGCATCAATGATACTGACTGTGCTGCGAATCAGAGATGCCTATGTGATGATATTTGTGGATTTACATGCATTCCAAACAGTGAGTTGATGTTAAACAATGCAAAACAATTAAGTCCATAATTATTTGAGTGGTTTTAATTTTGCATCTGGTCATTTTGTAATGAGATGATTTATATCGATCTTTGGAGAAATTTGTTAGCTACATTTTGATACCTCGTTTATGACCAATGATGGTATGAAATTGGATCGATTGTCCCATATGTATTGGTCAAGCTATGAGTTTTTTTAAAAATATTTAAAAACTCATAGTGAGACCAATACAAATTGGACGTAAATAATCAAATTATCATTATTATGTTTTGGATCCAATATTATCCACACCTGGACACCTCAAAACATGGGCAGTATTGTGTTCTCTGCCCGTAACACATACACGCATACGGAAGAAATGTATGCATTTATTTCGTTAATGGTGCAGCAAACATGATATTGCCAAATTTTGTACTTCAAAATGTCACAATTTGTTTATGATAACACTGAATGCAATCAGTGTACCCAAATGGTACACTGATGAAATCCATAGAGCCCGCAGACAGCGTCGGAAACTAGAGCGTAAGTGGAGGAGATCAGGTGATCCGAATGATCATAAATTTTATCTGGATTACGTTCACTCTTTCTCTAAAATGTGCAGATCAGAAAAGGCTAAGTACTACACGGATAAGCTTGCTACAGCTGACACAAAAACAATCTTCAGAACCATCAACACCCTTCTCAACCGGAATACAACATCACTTCCCTATGCTGAATCTATGAAAACCCTGAGTGATAACTTCAGTAGATTCTTCAGTGAGAAAATTGTAAAGATAAGGCATAAGATCAAAGGTGTTAATGACTCACAGTTACCCCGCCAACCTGCTTCATTACCCACGATTAACACGCTTGTTGCGGAAATGAATGAGTTTACTCCAGCCCATGAGGATGAAATCTTGACGCTCATTAAAAGATCCCCGAACAAATCTTGTGGACTTGATCCAATCCCTACCTGGCTCCTTAAAGATAATATTCAAACTCTTCTTCCGGCATTTGTTTCCATTATTAATACCTCACTATCCATAGGCACTTTTCCTACGGCAATTAAGGATGCCATTGTCACACCACTCTTAAAGAAACCATCATTAGACAAGAACATGCTTAAGAACTACCGTCCAGTATCCAACACAGCATTTTTAAGCAAAATTATTGAAAAAGCTGCTTTGTCACGTGTAAATATTCATGTTAGTGAGAATGATCTACGCCAGAAGATGCAGTCAGCGTATAGGCCCAAGCACAGCACGGAGACAGCATTATTAAAAGTGAAAAGTGATATTGTGTGCGAAATTGACAACCGGCGTGCTATTTTTCTTGTATTGTTAGACCTTTCAGCAGCTTTTGACACGATTGATCATGATATCCTAACTAACAGATTGTCAAATGATTTTGGAATTAGAGGAAATGTTGTGAGCTGGTTTCGTTCGTATCTCTATCGACGCACATGCAAGGTTAAAATTGCCAATGAGTTTTCTGACTCCCATGTTCTCAACTTCGGTTTGCCTCAAGGATCTTGTGTTGGCCCACAAATGTTCTCTTTCTACACACATCCGATTGCTGATATAATCAAACGTTACAAACACATAAAGTTCCATTTTTACGCTGACGATACACAACTGTACATCTCATTTGACCCAAATAAGTCAGGGGATGCTGACCATGCTCTTGTTATGTTATCTGCGTGCATTGAGGATATCAATTCTTGGATGTCGCAAAATATGCTTTGCTTGAATAGTGATAAAACAGAATTTTTCATTGCAGCCAACCCAAGAGCCTTAAAGTCACTATGCAACATCTCACTTCGTGTTGGTGATATTGAGATCAGACCGTCCCCCCATGTACGCAATCTTGGTGTTGAATTTGACTGCCATTTAAACATGTCTCATCATGTTACTAACATTTGTCGCAGTTTGAATTTTCACCTTAGGAATCTTTCTCGTATTCGGATGTTTATTGATGAAACAACATGTCATCATGCCATACGCGCACTTGTTACATCGCGGCTCGACTATTCCAACTCTCTCTTACAGGGATCTTCTGTGAAAGATATTAATTTATAATGCTAAAAGACGTGATCATGCAACTCCTCTTCTCCACAAGTTACATTGGCTGCCTGTTAAAACGCGCATTGAGTTCAAGATCCTGACTATTGTATATAAATGTTTCAATGATGGCGCGCCTTGTTATCTTAAGAACCTTACTAGTACTTATGTACCTAAAAGAAGTGGTCTTCGTTCTGCCTCTGACACTCGGATTCTCACTGTACCTAAAACTCGTCTCACTATCTCCAAAAAAGGATTTTATGCCTCCGGCCCATTTTTGTGGAATAATTTACCGCATCACAATCAGGCATGCCTCATCACTGACTCAATTTAAGAAGATGTTAAAAACTCACTTATTTCACCGTCATAGTGCGAGTGATGTTTAACACTGTTATTTTTAATTTTATGTTTTAATTTTGTTAAGCGCTGTGGTACCATTGTATAATGTGTAAGAGCGCTATATAAATGCTCATTGTTATGTTATGTTATGTTATGTTATGCATTGCATACACAAAGATAATGATCAGAGCTCTGTTGCCTGTATGCATGGGACATGTTTAGGAGGAATATTCAATGCAAAACTCAAGACACATGGCTCATTCCATGAAGTTGGGGCATTTGTTAAAATAGCAGAATTTGGTACTTTAGGCAGCTTATAAACAGTTTTACTCTATGTGTATATCAAATTTTTTTAGTGTCCAAAAACAGTACTAGGTTATAGTATTGAGCCATGAAAAAAAAAAAAAAATCGACCCTTCCTTGAAGAAAAATAAATAAAAAATGAGGTGGTGTCCAAGACCATTTTTGCTAAAAAACGTGACATGGAAAACACAACAATTAATATGAGTTTTATGTAAGCAAAACTATCATAGAATTGCTTGGAAATCGATTTGATTAATAAAAGATACATGTATTCATAGTTTACTGACCAAAACACCTCGTCACGCTGGACTGATTTTTCCCCCAAGCAACATGAAAATTGCCTTTCCGATGCTACGCACAGTGTCCACAAAATATACACGTGTAGCATCGGGAGTTTTCATTGCTGAATGGGGGTAGTTCTCTATCATACATTTTTAAATTATTTTCCAAAATTAGGAGCATTTATCAATTGAAAACTATTGCAAATGAGAATAAATTTCATGAAGACCATTCCATATATTCATGAAAAAGTATACCGTGCCGTGTGCATGGTGTCCTAACCATAAAATGTAGCATCGTGATAAACATCCTATGCAATTTGTGGGAATCCCCCCCTGGAGATAAATAAAACATTCCATATTTCTTTTTGTAAGGATAGAGGTCAATAGCTATCAGGTTTGTTTGGAATTTGCCACATGTGGGCTAGTTTTATCAAGGTTTCAGTCGCTGATGTCCCGTTGTAGCATCGGGACTTTTACGTAGCATCAAAATGTAAACATTGGATAGTTTTGTGAATGGTAAGTGCGATTGTAATTATTTCTTAATGTTGCTTGTATGTCTGTATTTATTAATGCATTTTTATTGAAAGGGAAACACTGAATCAGAATTTCTTTTTATGTTATGATATTAATTTTGAGTCACAGACGCCATAATAATTTGGCGTCCATGTAGCATCGGGCATATCATGGGCAATATTTTGCATTGAGTATCGTTATAGTTCATTGAAATTGTAATTTTTTTGTAGAATCACATCATTAATAAACTTTGAAGTTAATAATGAATTAGTTTTTGCTCTTTTAATGCTAATAATATAGCTTACCAATACGATGCTACATGGACACCATGTCCATGTAGCATTTCATAAAATTTGCCTAATTAGACTAAAACAATTACCCCATTCGAAATTATCCATCACCCAAAACATTCAAAACATTGCCTATATTTTACTACACTTTACAGAAAAAAAGGCATATTATGAGAGATGTATATCTAATGAAATATATTAATACACAATGCTACATGGACACCATTTCCATTAGCATTTCACTGAATTCACAATAAACATTCCCTTATTTTAGTTTTATTTACTATAAATAAAACAAATAATTGTAAATCATTTAAGTTCTCTATCCTTTGCTATTCTTTTTCATGTTAAATGAATAATAAATAAAATACTCCAGCATGATTTTAATATAAATATTTTCCTGCAACACAAAAAGTGCAACATGAATAAATAATCTACTCCAATATCAATACACAATGTTCCATGAAGATACTAAGCCATAGGGTTTATTTTGTTTTGCTTTGCAGGTTCTTGACATTAATTCAGAAGACAGTTCTATCGTCCTGGAATTTATGGAGATGAAGACAAGGAACCCATCATTTTCAAAAACTAGTACCTTTCCAAAGAAATCCATCATGGCAATTAAATTATTTTTTTGCAAACTGACTTTTTAAGTGATCAAACTTTTCAATCATCTTTATCAATAATAGAGGATGATTCAATCAGAAATGAGCAAAGAGACTAAGATCACAAAGGGTACTTTAAGACCAACACTGCATGAAGTTTGTTTCAGTGGACATCTTAAGTTTCTTTGATCAATGGTGTATTGTTATTGTGTAATTGAAAGAAATGGTGTATGTGTATCATAGGTAATTATGTTTTATGCTTCATGGCAGGTTATCTTTTTGTGTAATTTGTAGTTTTACAATCCATGTTATTAATTTTATCGTGTGCTTATAACATAAAAAGTTAACATCATAGTACATCCTCTCTATTGATCTGAAAAAGATGCACCTGTTCAAGCTGTTCCAAATATTTTAGGGCACGGTGTCCATGTAGCATCGTAATACTTATAGTACACAGAAAAGGTAAATTTTACATGAACAGTGTTTAGATAAATTTCAAGCAATTCACTCTGTGTATCTACTTGATATGATGAACAAGTAGACAAACCATTCACACTTGTAATTATAATTGTAACAGTATGAATAGTCTTATTATTAACAATGTTACAAGACGCGGTGTCCATGTAGCATCGGTAGTGCATTTTATAACATTATACAGGTAAATAATACTTTATATACTTACTTTATGACTATAATGTAATCAATGTGCATGGTTTATAGAGTACTTTACATCAAACATATATTGATATGTACTTTATTTAAATTCATTATACAAATTGCAAAATAAAGAGTCACTTTTCAATGAGTTTTTACATAAAACAGTTAATCTACGATGTCTTGTTCATTAAGTTATGTTCAACCTAGACAAATCTGGTTTCTTTTCATGTATTTGTGGTTGCAAGTAGTTAATTGAGGTATAGAAACTTGGCCCACATCTTAAGCTAATTTATTAGAAAATGATATGGAAATGTGAAATGGTGTCCATGTAGCATCAGGATTTTTGGAAATGTCATCCAACTGTTGAACATGTGCGGTTATTTTACACCAAATGTTACATTAAAAAAAAAAGTTCTACATTGGACTTTGGTAAATGTAGAACCTAAAAAAGAAGAAAGAGTTGGAAAATATCCATTTTGAAAATTTCACTTGGATGTCACATAATATGCCCCAACTTCATGGAATGAGCCACATGCATTCAAGCATGCGTAACATTGTGATTTGAGACTTGCATGATTCTTAAAAGACGTCATAAATGTTGCACAATTTACAATCTTTGGTAGCAAATGTGGTATCAAAATGTAGCTATAGTATAATAGTCTTATCAGTTCCGAATTGGTGAGAAATATGTTTTTTATCTCTCCATGCACAAAAGTAATCCAAGTGTATGTGCATTAGTTTGGCATACGCATTACGCAAGCATCACACACATAATTCACAGTGTGCCATGTTGCGTCACACAACCTTTTGCGTGCCCACACTCATGAATTCATTCGGCTGCTGTAAACAGGTTCGCCAATTTGGACTGAACTACATGGTGAATCAAAAAAACTGCAATAGTGGAAAGAAGCCATCTTGTTTTTGAAACCTAGTTGAAGTTTGAAATGTTTTAAACGTTAAAAGGATACCTTTTTAATTGTTACTATATTTGTGTGAAAAAATGAAGTCAATATCATTTTCCGTTTGCATTTGGTGAACCTTTTACCCGTGCACCCATTTCACACGTTTGTCCACGAGATACCCAAATAATGCATAAGATCGCAAAGTGTGTCTCTCATTCAAATTTGGAAACTTGAGTACATTTGTGATGTAACTGGAATGTAATGCATCCTATCATGTTTACATGTGAGTTAACATATTCAAGTCACCCCACCCATGCTATGAATTGCTTATAATGTTCTAAATTTGAATAAAATCTGACATTTTCCAAATTTTTGTTGGCGGGATATTCAAATATGAAAATGCAATGTGTGCAATTGGGTTGTGCAGCAAAGAGGGTCACCAAAGCCAAACTTAAAATGCAATCGACTTCATTTTTCACACAAAGTTAAGAACAAATATGTCATTCTTGCAACATTGCTTCTTTCCACTATTGCAGTGTTTTGACTCACCCTGTATAGGTGTATATCAAGTATAGTATGATATGATGAATTGATTATCAGATTCAAAGTTATCGGTCTCTCTTAAAGGTAGGTGTTCTAATTTCTGGCCCAATTTTCAACTTGATGTTTTCTATTCTACATGAAGGGGCATCCTTAAAATAGTCATATTCCAAAGTTGAGTTGCATAACTCGTAATGGTTCTTATTTTCTAAAATTTGCCCATTGAGTAGTTAGCAAACTGGCCAGGTAGTAAACCACCTTTGGCAGTAATTCACTGTATTTTGGCCTATAACGTCTAAATGGAACATATTTTGCGCCTAAGATTTTACAGACATAATGAGAAAAATATAGGGTTTCTTCTGATATCAAAATATTTTGATGTGAAAAAGCAGCTAAAGTGATCGGAACAAGTATAATGTTTATTACATGAATGCACTGTTATAGACAAAGGGAAAATAAACTCTTTTCTACATGCTTAGACTGACCCACAATTTGTTTAGATTTTTTTAGACCGCTCAGATCTAGCATTTTTGCTGTCTTTTTAAAATTCTCTTGAAAATGATGGTTGCTTTTGTAACCATTTTTAATTTGAAATAAGCTGATGTTCCTAAGCACAAACATCATCCTTATTAATTTGTAAACAATTTAATTTATTTTGCAGCTCAAGTGGACTACTGTGAGGCGATACCTGAAATTGATCATGTGCAGACTACTTATGATCGCCCGTCCAGGTAAGGCCTGTAAAAATAATTCTTAAACAGCTAAGAAACTTTAAGCAATCTCATTGGTTCTCAGAAAAATCGGCGACATCTAGATGAGACAACTTAACACGGGGAGGTGGGGGCCTACGTTTTAACAGTGCGCCTGACCTTCACAATGCGTGGATTTGCTCCATAACGCGCACTTCTGCAGTGCGTCTTTAGCGCTTTTCCTGCGTTTATGCCGGCGCCGCGACGCTTACGCATGGTTTACTCATCGCATGTTATTGGATGGAATGTTTGTGGGTTATTCGATCCTAGCAGGGGTAAAAGTTGTCAAATATGGACAATATAAAATGTACCTTTTGCATTTAGATAAATGTCTAAAGAATGATTGTTTAAGAACGTTCGATAGTATTATTTTTTGCGTGGAACAACTCCGCCTGCGGCGTCGTTGTTCTACTTAAAATAATACTATCGTCCGCATTTATGTCAGACAATATAACACGGGAGCGGTCTAAAAACAATACCTTTATTCTCTAAATATCAATCATTTGCAGACTACTTACAATCACACTTCCATGTGAGGCCTGTATAAATAAATTGTTCGTTACTTGTTTCTTGTCTTAAAAATGATGTAAAGTGTATGAAAATTCCAAGCAAAACATACATTTTTAAAATTGTGAATGTTCAATTTGTTTAAAGGAACTGCCACCCCCAACAAAAACATTAAAAACATCAACTTTTCATTTCTTTTGCACATTCAAACTTTTTTGTTTCATCAATTTACAGAAACTCAAAGAGGAGGTGAATAAGGGGCGTCTAAGGGCAAACATACCTATACCAATTTCTGTATATTATACAATATAATATACAAAGAATGTGTGTAACTGGCCAGACAGTATAGAAACTATAGTATAATCCGTTCCAAATTGATGAGAAATAGTCCGTTATTATTTCTCCGCGCGCAAAATTGTGCCCCAACATGAATAAATGAGGCACAATGAGGGAAATATGAATATTGAGGTTTAGATATCATGATAATATGTATATGTTAAGTGAAATTTTGGTACCAAAGTCAGCTTTGTCATATCACATTCCTAACCAAAGTTATAGATGTTTGAAAATCACTTTTTCTCAAAACATAAAATACAAATTGTCAAGTTATGGGCAATTTAAGTTTTGGTTTTGTTAACAAATCAATATAGTAATTGAAAATTGAATACCTCCAAAATGTATTTTAACTCTTTTTTTAAAAATGAATTTGAGTCATTGGTTATATATACAAGATGTATCAAAGATCAGAAATATGACTTGTTCTGAATTTGACTTATTTTGACCTTGTCCCACATTTGTGCTCTTAAATCAAATTAGCTACTGCTGCATTCCGCCTCATTTACTCATGTAAATCCAAGCTTACACGCTTGATTATGGCCACATACGCACAGTTTGGGCTGCATGCTTGCGTCACATGTATGATATGCACAGTGCGCTTGTTGCCTTCATGCGCACCGGCGTCCTTCTGTATTCATTCGATGCCATTATGAGGCTTGGGGTCAATTTGGAACTGATCAAACTGTCTGTAGCAATCTATGAATTGACACATGACTATGACAAGCTATCTACAAACGTATCTATAGTTAGATTTTCAGACATTTTAGTGACATTTCCTTGATCAACATTTTCTGTTTTACAGAATTTTTGGAACAGTAGCCACATTTGAATGTGAGGTAGGTTACACACGTCAATCAGGTAATCCTACATGGAGTGGTATCTGTGAAGGAGACGGGTTATGGAGGGGTGAAGACTTGAACTGTATTAAAATATGTAAGTAATTGTGTAAACAACTCATTGAATCACAGATACACTTTTATTATTTCACCCCTATTGAGGACCCATGCCATTCCTTTATAAGAGCCTGCTCAGAAGATTTCAATTGATTCTAAAGGTATGAAAGAATTAATTAATCACCCACTCTTAAATTAAGCTTATATTACTGCAAAAATAAGCTTATTCTCCAAAACGACTAAAACTATAGAGTTGAAATCAAAGTTACTTTGTTCATAAGGTTACGGTGATGATAATAATCAACCTTTCCCTTGTGGTGGTCTAGAAATGAAAAAATCCATTTCTCGACCGTGATTTGAACCTGGGCTGGTTTTGAACTCCAGGCAGGTGATCTACCAACTGAGCTATCGAGAACAATTGGTATCGAGGCACTAGAAATACATCTAAAGGCTTAAGGCCTGACCATACTCCACCAACGCTGCAATGCTGAGCGCAAGCGTTGTCATGCTACGCTTGTCACAAAATGTACCAACGCTCTGCCGCTCATCGGAAATCTACGCCGAACGCTAGCGTTGGTCAACGCTCGACCAAATCAGCAAATGCGTCAACGCTGTGGGCGGGGCCTATGGTGTTCTGGGGAACAGACGACCAAACTACCTCACAAAACGCAGTAAAATTGTATTTCTAGCACATCACAGGCATCAACATCGCAACAAACTTGCTTAGGCCTACTGTATAAACATACCTTGACATACACAATATCATTCCATCAGCAAAAATAGCCTGATTTGCCTGGGATTTGCCTATTTCGGCTGTATTTTCATGAATGGGAGCTCAAGAAAACATATGTGACGTCAAAAGTCCGGCAAAGTGTCCTGCTTGCTGATTGGTCCGTGGACAGCGTCAACGCTACAAAGTTGACCTGAATTCAACTTCAGCATTGGCCCGACCCCCGAGCGTTCACCGCTTTCACCCAAAGCGTAGGCTGATCGAATTTTCCAATCAAGACACGAACAAGATTGGAATGTTACCACCTTTATATAGGTCCTCAGCAGCAGGTCTGTCACGACCTGCTCACCTCCCTTTTTAAATGTGTTTTTTATATTGATTGTTGTGCAATTGTGCTTGCCTGGTGGTCAGTATAGGCCCCAGTTGTCTTGGTTTTTAATGTTCTATTTTTTATGTTGTTATTTGACTGAATAAAGATGATTTAATAGTAATATCTAGACAATTAAAAAATGTGAATTTGGAAATGGCACAGATTTTCATTAAATGGTGTTAATCATGGCTTATGTTTGTTGTTTAGTGGCAAATGTGTTACTAAATTGCGCCAAAAAGATTCATCCAAATGTCTATCTAGCCTGTTTGGTCAACAAAGATTCATCCAACTATCTATCTAGCCTGTTTGGTCAACAATTAATCAGAAGTCACTTTATAGGATATACACAAAGTGATTGACTTTCTTTTGTTGAGGTCTTTAGTATGCTTACTCACTTTATTGGTTACCATTATTTTACTTAGGCCAAAAAAACATGTTGTGTTGCCCTCGAGTGCCAAAAATTTAAAATCAGGTCGGTCAGTCGGAATTTTTTTTCCCTTTTTTTTTCTTTCAAAATTTGTTTTCAATTTTTTTTGGGGGGGGCTGAAAAATATATGGTTTATGTCTAGACAATATTGGTATAGGCCCATATGTCAATTAAACTAGTAATATTACTAGTGTGACAATAGTCTAAGAACATTTATTTTGGCCTACTTATTCATTTCAAGCAAGAAATAGTAACATTTATTTTAGACACTTTAATCAAATTTTAAAAAAAGTCTAAAAAAAATAAAAATAAATAATAAAAAATAATAATTTAAAAAAATGCGACCCTAGTTTTTACGATTTTAGGATCGGTAGCTGAGGGCAACACAACTTCTTCTTTTTTGGGCCTTACTCTCTGGCTTGTATGGTATAGACTAATGAATAATTGTAAGACGATAACAAATAGGCCTACACATAAAATGCAATTTCATAGTTGTATGTCTTCATTTTTTATTTAAAGGCATATTATGCAATTTTTTTCCAGGGGACGCCCTCTATCCTTGAATTTTTTTTGAAAGCAGATTTTCTTGCAGATTTACATTTCTGATCAAAAATGAATATATTCTGAGTTACGTGCGATACGATTCCTATTTACTTCAAAATCATGGTTTTAGAGCGGAATTTATAGTGTCATGCTATCAGGACAGTTTAGTTTTACTCTTTAAACCATGATTTTGAAGTAATTAAGAATTGTATCGCTCTGTAACACAGAATATATTTATGATTTATGATCAGAAATTTATGACAGAAATTTAAATCTGCAAGAAAATCTGCTTTCAAAAAAAAATCAAGGATAGACGGCGCCCCCTGGAAAAGATCGTGTATTTTTTATTTTTTAAACTAGTTTGTTTCGGCGATACTGGGCAACTTTTATTATAAATGTGAAATTTGGAATCAGCGAAGTATCGCAAAACTATTGACTATATTATTTTGATTTTAATGAGAGGTGACACATGTATTTCTTAAAATCACTACAACGCAAGTTTGATATTTGAAAAAATCGCATAGGACATACCTCTTCTTTTTTTTAAAAGAAGAAAAAAAGCACAGCACAGCACATAGGTTTTCAGCCACTGGCCCAAATTAAAGGTCACTAAACATTGAGTCACAAATCAAGTTATATCAAAGATTGATATGACTTGAGTCAAGTGAAATCTTCCTAAAATCCAACTCACTAAGCATCGAGTCACAATAGGGAAACAAAGAATACAGCAGTATTGTTATTTAATCTTTGTTTTTATTTGTAGCTAAAAGTTGTGGACTCCCACCGATCCCACAGAATGGCGCTATAGATGGTGCCGTCTATAATAGTTATGGCACCACAATAAAGACCTATTGTAATCCCGGATATCGACTGTCAGGACTTCCATATAGAACTTGCCAAGGTGACCAAACCTGGAGTGGATTTGACCCCAGCTGTATACGTAAGTGCAAGTTTATTTTAATTGAAAGGTAACCCTTTTTTTGTTGTCCCAGAAGTTCAGACTTGATTAATATAATACACGGTTTCCCAAAAGTGTTGATACCTTTATAAAACTTTGCTTCTCTCTTAAAGGTAGATGTTCTGAATGCTGGCCCGATTTTCAACTTAATGTTTTCTATTTTATATGGAAGCTAGGTCATCCTTAAAATTGTCACATTCCAAAGTTTGAGTTGCATAACTGCAATAGTTCTTTTTTTTTTAATCACAAGGTCATAATAATTTTGCCCATTGAGTAGTACACAAACTGTCTGTTGGTTAACCAATTTTAGCAGTATAATTCACCACATTTTAGCCTATAATTTCTAAATGGAACATTTCTGGCCCCTAAGATTTTACAGACATAATGAGAACAATATGGGGATTCTTCTGATGTCAAAATATCTTGACGTAAAAAAAAAAATCATAGCCCCAAAAAAGTGATCGGAACATATACCTTTATAATACTTTGCAGTACCAAACTGAAGACCTATTTGGATAGAGAGAACTTGTAGAATTATTTTTATACCGAACTTGTTCCCTTTTCTGACGCCCCTTAATGTAAACACAATCTGAAAATTTTGGTCACATAACTCACAATAGACCATACAATTGTTTAAGTAATTAGGACGGCAGGTGTATGTCGCTGTTGTCACATGCTCTATGTTCTTCATCACATTCCATTCATGTGGATTTTTGCAAAAAGGCTTTATCACATTTTGCACACAACATTAATAATGCTCATGATACGGATTATTTCTGTCTGAAATTCAAACCTGTTTTATTTCTACTCTAATTCTCTTTCTCTCTCATCCCTTTGCTATACTATGCATTTATATGAAAAGGCAATTGCACTGTTCTGAAAACTCTCTTCTGTTCTTTGACAATACAAAGAGATGTTTGGTATCAAAATAATTCTATCAGTCTTCTCTTTCCGTATATGTTTTAGTTTTATACTGCAAATTATTTTACCAGAGATACAAAGATTTAAAATGAAAGGTATCGAAACTTGTGGGACACCCTGTATAAACAATAATCACCAGCAGTTAAATCATGCTGATTCAATGCATCATAATGTATGTATTGATACAAGTGCAATCAATCTTTATACAGTAAACAGCAGCATGGCAACCCGTAGTATAAGGTCTGTATGCACACAAAAACTTAAACCTGGTCTAAATTTAGCCCTAGTCTAAAACCGTCTAAAATAAAGAATATAGTCGTCCCTGAAAGAATCTTTTTACGCCTAAATAAACTCATTCTGTATTACAAGACCTTTGGGCAATACATGTTTTAGAAGTGTTATAATAATTAGCCTAATTATTTAACTTCAACTTTACTTTTAGACTTTATTAGGAAGGATACAAGAGATGTAAAAGAATACAAAGCCAAAACATGCCACCCTTACACATCAGAGGTCTGTCTGCCCTTTGTCATGATCAGTCATCTAGGTTTCATGTCCCCCTTTTGACGATAAATTACCCAGAATTCACTCTGATGCACTGCACTTGCTACGTGTGCCACATTCTGCACATGCATACACTTGTTTTCCTACAATCGCGCTCATAATTAGTTGGGACACCCTGATAATAATTATACTTTAACATGCTCCTGTTTCCGCAAAATTTACACTATTGAATCATTGCTGTCTTTGACGGAAAGCTTGAAACCTTTTCTCAACACGAATAACTCCCCTAACCCACTGGGCAATGTCAGGCCCGTCAGATGGGGGGGGGGGGGGGGGGGGGCGACGGTTGCGAACGCCCCCCCCCCCCCCCCCATTTGAAACCTTTTTTTTTAATTTTTTTTTTAAAGGTAAAAATTTCGTTTTTCTTAGTTTCAAATATCAATGATAGTAAAACTACTCATAAAACATTGACTACAGTGCTTTTTGGACTGCGAAATTTTTTGTCCGTGCGAAATTTGTTGACGTGCGAAATTTTTTGACTTCTACCCCCCCCCCCCCCCCCCCCCCGCACTTACGTGAAATTCATGAGGTGACTGACTTGGAAAAAATTTGGGGCAACCTTTTACGAAAATGTTAGGTGAAAACGCCCCCCCTTGGGCAAAAGTGTCTTACGGGGATGAATGTTGACCCCTTCCAGTATCCCGTAACCAAACAATGATGTTTCAACATTGATCCAAGGGGAGAGGGGGAGTTTTTAAACACAGGTTTAAAAGTGTCCCAACAATATTGTCCGGGATTCTAGCTTGATTCCCCTTTGCGGGTTTGTGCAACGGCAGCCCGATCATGAGGATAGAACCAGGTTTTTGTCGCCTAACACCTTGCTATGTCTAGACAAAAAGTAACAATTCTAATCAAATAATTCATTGGTATACATTACTTCATAGGTATTGAATGTCCAAAGCTGTACCCACCAGCCAACGGAATGATGGAACCTGAGGATAGATACACCTTTGAAACAGAGGTCCAAATTACATGTGATCTTGGCTTTGTACCAGATGGAGATAACAGGAAGAGTTGTCTGGCAAATCGACGATGGAGTGGTGATGGCTTGAGATTTGCTTGCAGAGGTAAAACACACTACAATAGTTGTCCGCTAGAGGGTCAGAATGAGCAGCATTTTTTGGCAAACGAATTATGACAATTTTAAGCGCTATATTCAAAAACAGTAATATAAATGCTAGAAAGTTCCATTTATTTAGCTTTATTTATGATAGCAATTACAATTTTCAATGATTATAATATTTTCATAGTAGAGGACTCTACTCTATATAAAAAGGTGGCGCTCTATTGGCTGAGTCAAAAATTTATATTTTCTTTAAAATCGAATATGTTTTAGCCCTTAGTTTGCCGAAAATTGTATTTCAATCGGACATTCAGTTGTCGAGATATATTAGGTCAAAGGGGCAACAAAAAACTTCTATGGCAACAACTTTCTTTCTTTTTTTTTCTTTTTTTTCTTCAATTCCATTTGCCAAGTAATTTCCTAATTATGTCTAATTATATGTGTGCATAAAATATGCAAATTAATGTTTGTGGATAGATGAGATGAGCTATGATGATGTTGGTACATGGGTAGTACGCTTGAAGAGCTTCAAACGTATGTTGGCGTTTGTCTATTTTTCATTTGGCAATACAAAATATAAAAGTTGTTCACGAAATACTATTAATCATGTTCAGCAATCCTTAATGTGCTATAAGATTTTTACCTGTTCATTTTGGAGCTTCCATTATCATATTATGGCAAATTTACTCGAACATCTTCAAATTCAGCTTTGGCCACTTTTCATGTGAAGAGGTCTCTTTTATTAGAATCGTCATTCAGTGTGTCATTGAACATATTCAATAAAATCAATAATAATATACCTACTATATGTTGATAGTTAGTTGAATTAAACAGAAAAACATATTTTCATCCATATTATCCATGACATACCATAAATTATTTGAATTTTAGATGGTATTTTAATCAATACATTGACATATCCTAAAATCATCATCTTAATCACAAAGGCAGTTTTTTCAGTTGAAAGTCATTTTCTTGTTCAAAAGTGGGGTTTGCACTCTTGTAACTGAATTGTAGGATTTCTAAAGTCTATATCCTACGGCGACGTCAGAACGCTGAGAACTCTTTTCCGAAACGCACATTGACATAAATTGACTATCTTAAAAGCTACTTTTACCAATGATCACTGGACACTTGTTATATGTTCGTAGGTCTTTAATGATGACACTGGTTTCTATATAACTCTCATTGAAGAAAGGGTGAATCTAACAATCATAAGACGGTCAAAATACGATACAAAGTGGTAGAAAAACTGTATCACAGCGGGTCTATCTGTCGTCCAAAATCTATCTTTCCGTGTCAATAAACAGAATCCTCCGTTCCTCCAATCTGATAGAAACTAAAAGAGGGCGCTAGACAGACTCACCGCAAACAAGCTTTCTACAATAGGGTGGGGGACACAGGAACCAACATTCCGGCCCCTTAATTGCCCTATGTTCAAACATGCAATTACCTAAAACATGTCAAAACCCAAGAGAATGCAAACCTCACTGTCAAATACGCAAAGAGCAATGACAACCACCTAAAGTGAAGTGTGCATGCATCAAGAGCTGTTCTAAAACAAGTCACTAATCATAATATTATGTTCTTATAAACAGGCATCAAGTTCACATGGTGATTTGGTATGAATCTAAAAATTTATCACCAAAAAAAAGGAAAGTGCAATGGGCACTGAATTTGGATGAAACAATTGACAGGGCAACAAAAGGCCCGAAGAGTACCAAATCACATGGTGAGGCAACATGTCCCTTAGATATGAAACATTGAAATGTCAAACCTTGACAAATCTCTCTATAGAAGCTGTAAGGCCTATAACACTTATCATCTAAACAGAAATACTCTAGGGTGTGACTCAGTTAGTCTATGCTGAAAATCCTAAACACTAAAGGACTGACTAAAAACAAAACCAGTGCACTATGCACACAATTTTTGACTCCATGAATTTTGCATAAAAACATGACAAGACTTTATACTAAATCACACTAAGAGCATGTAGTGAGAATCAACTTGTACTCATTTTACATCCTGTAGAATGAATTATGCATCACAACATTATCAATGGTCAGAAAATTAGCAGGAAACTGTTTCTAAATATCCAAACATATCTGCTATACTTTGTAAACAATAATTGTCAATAATAGTGCTTTAATAGCACTGGCAGAGGCTTACTGCCTGTAACTGATTAATGTTATTGTCTATTTTTCTTGCTTTGAATAAACATTAAAGTTCAGCTCTTTATCTAAGCTGTAGTGTTCTGTAGATTTTTCCACAAACGATGTACATGTATGCCGGCAATGTATTTAAAAAACAACATACTGATATGACTCAAAATTGGTATGATAATTATGTGAACTAACCACGAAATGTGAAAAACACAAACCAAAAGAGTGCCTCGCTGGGCACAGAGAAACAAATTTGGCAATTTTGCAAACCTAATTCTGACAATAGGCAAAAACCAATAGAGTGTCACACAAGTACATTTTTTTTCACATGATGTTGGACTTTGTATTCCAAACAGCTGGAAACACCATTTTTCATAATGGCAGCACAGTTTCCATTACATAAACATGTATGCGAGCTGACATGTGGCTGGAAAATTTAAATCATTTCCATCATAGCTCACAGTAAATCTAATCTGTAACCTAGCTGCACAGATTCTGTAGATTTCAATTATCTTGAAATTGATCAGAAGATTATTGAGCTTTCATGCAGGTTATCTAACGCTAGTTGGGTTTCACAGCTTATTCATAATAATTGGGGATGGTCACAGCCATCTTCATATTGTAATGATCTAGGATGGTCACAGCCATCTTCATATTGATCAATTGTGGACACAGCCACCATCATAATGATCAATGGTGGACACAGCCACCTTCATAATGATCAATGGTGGACACAGCCACCTTCATAATGATCAATGGTGGACACAGCCACCTTCATAATGATCAATGGTGGACACAGCCACCTTCATAATGATCAATGGTGGACACAGCCACCTTCATAATGATCAATGGTGGACACAGCCACCTTCATAATGATCAATGGTGGACACAGCCACCTTCATAATGATCAGTGATGGCAGTCACAGGTTGCTACCTTGCAGTCAACATGTCTGACTGCCGTAATGTTCTGTACCATGTTGCATGACGCTGAAACCTCTGCAATCAACATGTCTGACCGCAGTAATGTTCTGTACCATGTTGCATAAAGCTGATAAACTGCAATAAACATGTCTGACCGCAGTAATGTTCTGTACCATGTTGCATGAAGCTGCTAAACCGCTGCAATCAACATGTCTGACTGCAATAATGTTCTGTACCATGTTGAACCTTTTATAAACACAATACTGTTGCAGTCTCATCCGCAATCTTCAAGCTCCTTTATCTGCACTGGTCTTCCTGCTCCAGCAACAAACACAGCTTTGCAACCGGTCTCACCAATGTAACAGATTTTGTCTGGATCTTGGCACTGCGGACAAGGCCATTCTTGTCTGGATATGTCTCTAGAACACGACCCAAGGGCCATGATTTGCGTGGTGAATTACTGTCTATGATAAGCACCACATCTCCAAGGCGTACATTCTTCTCTGGATACAACCATTTTTGCCGTTTCTGCAGGCTCATCAGGTACTCTTTACTCCATCTTTTCCAAAAGATATCAGCCAAATACTGCATTTGACGCCATCGCTTACGCGAATACAGGTCCTTGTTGTCGAAGACACCTGGAGGTGGCGGGCTTAAGCTGCTTGGTCGGAGTAGTAACAGATCATTAGGGGTAATCACGTCTAAGTCTTTAGGATCATCTGATGAGTAGGTCAATGGCCTACTGTTTATGGTGAATTCTATTTCACACATTAGTGTCCTCAACTGTTCCTCGTCTCTGCACTCTCTCACATGTTGCTCATTTAGCATAGATTGGAGAATCTTCCGAATTGTACGGATTTGCCTCTCCCACACTCCGCCGAAGTGGGAGGCTGCTGGTGGATTGAAGCTCCATTTCATACCATGGTTGTGTGAGAAATGCATGAGATCATCTTGATTCAAATCTTGCATGGCTTTCTTCAATTCTATATCAGCGCCTGAAAATTAGTGCCATTATCTGACAATAGCTCCTTCACCTGACCTCTTCTTGACATAAATCTTCTAAGTGCATTGATGCACGAACTTGTGTCCAATGTCTCGGCTACCTCGATGTGCACTGCACGGCTTGTCAGACAGGTAAATATCACACCGTACCGTTTCTTCATTGAACGCCCTTGCTTAACGTTGAATGGGCCAAAGTAGTCGACCCCCGTTGAGGTGAACGCTGGTTCCTCGGATCGAAACCTAATGGCTGGTAGGGGTGCCATCTTCTGCTGGCAGAGTTTCGCTCCGACCTTCTTGCAGATAACACACAACTTAAGTAAGCCTTTCACCATCACTCCTGCCTTTAGGATCCAATACTTTCTTCTTAACTCTGACAACACATGGTTCTTTCCTTGGTGGTGACATTGTCCATGGATGTGTGTTACTATCAGCTTTGCCACATGGTGATCTCTGGGAAGGATAAGCTGATGCTTTGAATCTTCAGGAATGGAGGCATTATGTAGCCTACCACCTACTCTGAGAAGACCGTCTTTCAATACTGGATCTAGACTCAACAGGTTGCTGTTAACACTGACCGTTGTTCTGACATTGTTAGGGTTATTTTCCAACGCTGCTTCCTGGGCTTTCTGCAGACTTCTTATCTCATGCGGAAATGCTTGAGACTGGACACACTTGATTATTTCTGATTCTGCTTCGTCTAATTCCTCGACTGTAAGATGACCTTTGTTGTTTTGTATGTCATCTCCTCTGGCTTTCTTGAGTAGAATGTTCTTTAATCGTAGCCACCAGGATACTGCTCTTTTCAGTCTATTCCATTGGGAATAATGTTCTATCAGCTTGGTCACTGATGTCTTATCTACAGGGGTTTCTGTAACCACAGCGTGGACAGCGACAGGTGTCGATTCAACGCCTTGGTCGTCGTCTTCTATCAACACGCTTTTTTCTTCTAATGTGGGCCATTCACTTTCAGGTAGCCATAGGAATTCTGGACCCCTAACCCTTACCCAACATGAATGGTATTATAGTCTTCGAATACTCTTCGAACAACATTCGAAGGGTATTATACTGGTTTTATACCATTCAATAGCATTCGGGCAATCATAGTCTTCAATTTTAGTGGACCTGAATGGTGTTCGAATGGTATAACACTGGTATACCCTTCGAATGGTATTATACCATTCGAATGGTATTGTATACCCTTCAATTATAATTAGATGCGAAGGCTATGTGGTCACATGACCAAGACTGTCATTTCAAATTTGCTGAGGAACATGGCAGTTGGGTGTTGTTGCATGCAGGCTGCATGGAATCATGTATATTGCCTTCTATTCAAGGCATTATCATTTTATTTGGATGTAGATGATCATATTATTATCTAGAGTAGTGAATTGTTGCACTGTAATGCTGATGGTAGTAAAATGGCTAAAATGTGTAAAATTAGTAAGCTTAAGCTAGCTAACTTACCAGTGGAATGAATGCTACATTGCTGAATTCTGCAGTCTACTTCAGGTAATTGACAATGCACATGCATGATGATTTCACTAACATGATTTGGGGTGCATTGGTATTAGGTGAGTAATTAAGGATTGTGAATTGTTAGTGGCTGTGGAGGAGTGCCCCAAAGGTGCATGTATCCTGAGATAGCCCTGCTGTGTATAAAGAGCGGTACGTAGCCAATGCATAGTATGGCAACAATTTGATTTCAGAGTTGCTAAATGGTATCGTATAACCCATTATAGCATTCGAATGGTATCGTATAGTCTTCGAATGGTATTCATATATACCATTCGAAGACTATACAATACCATTCGAATGGTATTTTATAGTCTTCGAATGGTATTGAATAGTCTTCGAATGGTATTGCATACCATTCAATAATAGTCTTCATATCTCATTTAAATATTTCGGCTCAGAGGAAGGGTATTCGAAGGGTATTCGAAGACTATACAGTCTTCGAAGGGTGTATATAGTATTCGAAGACTATATCTACAGCATTCAACCAATGCAAAATAAGTCGAAGGCTATTTGTAAATAGCATTCAAATAGTATTCGAATGCTATGTTTCGAATATTATGATGAAGAGTGTTTGAAGGCTGTGTATTACGATAAGGGAAACCATCTCTGACATGCGATGAACTTGTCGATTGTCATACCTCTGGAACAGTCGTCTGCTGGATTCTGTTCTGACTTCACATATCTCCACTGCGACGGTTGTGAGCCATCTCTAATCACCGTCAACCGGTTAGCAACAAATGTACGGAACCTGGAAGACTCGTTGCAGATATATTTGATGACTGTTGTGCTGTCTGTCCAGAAGTAGGTGTTGTCTATTGGAATCTCTAATTCCTTTGCTATCATGTTGTTAATTCTAACTGCAACTGTGGCCGCCGTGAGCTCCATTCGGGGTATGGATCTCTGCTTAAGTGGGGCTACTCTAGACTTGCAGTGACAAATGAACAATGCACTTTGCCCTCCATGTCGACTAATCTAAGGTAAGTGATGACGCCATAGCCCTTATCGCTTGCATCTGCGAAGTGGTGGATCTGGACTGTTACTGGATCAAGGATACTTGTAGGCTTGTAACATCTGTCCACAGAGATGTTTTCCAGTTTCGGTAATTCTTTGCGCCACTGGTTCCACTTTTTCAGGTGTTCAGCAGGAATAGGGTCATCCCAGTTGAGTTTAATTCTACAAAGATCTTGAAGAATCAATTTAGCTGGCATCACAGCTGCACAAACCATTCCCAGGGGATCATACACTGAACTTACAATGGACAGGATGCCACGACGTGTAGGTTCACGATCTTTCACCTTGATCTCAAAGCAGAATGTGTCGCTCTCCATGGCCCATAATACTCCAAGGGTTCTGTCTTGAGGAAGAACATCCTCATCTATCTTCAAGGTTTTCACCTCCTTGGCCCATTCTTCATTTGGGATAGAGCTCAGCACGTCTCGACTGTTACTCACCCATTTTGTGAGTCTAAAAACCTCCTCTCTGTAGGAGTTGTCTAATGTCATGTGATAACAAGATCGCCTCATCAATGGTGCGCGTAGACTTGCAAAAGTCGTCGACATAGAAGTTATGCTTAACAGCGCCGATTACTTCCTCTCCATAATTGAGTGCATTATCTGTGGCAGTCTTTTGAAGGGCAAAATTAGCACAGCTGGGCGATGAAACGGCGCCAAAGACATGTACGGTCATTCGATATTCTTCTAATTGTTTACTAGTATCACCACCTGGCCACCACAAGAATCTCAGCAGATCACGGTCTTCCACTTTCACTTTCACCTGGTAGAACATTGATTCTATGTCCGCTTTGATAGCGATAGGTTCTTGTCGGAATCGCATGAGCATGCCAACTAAACCATTTGTGAGATCGGGTCCCTGTAACAGTTCATTGTTTAGAGATGTTCCTGCGCAGGTTGCCGTGCAATCAAACACCACTCTCACCTTCTGTTTCTGTGGGTGAAAAACCCCATGGTGTGGAATGTACCATACTTTACCGTCATCTCTGTGCCACTGATCTTGCGGTACTGCTTCGGCATGTCCTTTGTCTAACATAGTTGTCATTGATGTGACGTAGTTGGCCTTGAACTCAGGATCTTTCTTGAATCTCTGTTCTAGCCGTTCTGTTCTTTTCTTGATTTGGTGTCTATTATTAGGCATCTGCGGAGAAGATTTTTTCAGTGGCAAGCCTATCTCATAATGGTCTCCATCTTGCGAGACACTTTCATTTACCATGTCCAAGAAGCGCAAGTCTTCCCGTGATGGGGCTATCTCTGAATCTTCTTTTCTTTCGTTGAAATCCAGGTTGATGTAGGCCTTGAACTGGTGTTCTAAGTCATCCAATCCATCTGTGATGACTCCCCCCATTGTCTTGCAGTAGTGGGCATCTAGGTGATCTTTTGGTTTACCTGGTACACCGTACACAACCCATCCAAGCGCTGTCTTGATTGCGTATGGATCCCCCGGTCTGCCTGTGACGACTCCTAAAGGTGCGGTAGCTGCCGGCACATTCATCCCAATTATTAACGTTACCTTGGGGATTGATCTTCCATGGATCTTTGGCAATGGAATGTCAGACAGATTACTCCATTTTTGTAGATCATCCTGTGAAGTCATATCTTCAGTAGTGACTGGAATGTCGTTTTTGACATACACTTCTGGTAGATCTATGAAGTTTCTCTGGTCCATGCTGCCTATTTGAAGTTTATCGAGAACCACCACTGATTCTGTGACTTCTTCTAGATTTAGAGTTTTCAACAGTAGCTTCCTTTTCTTCGTTCTTACATTTAACGCGTCGCAGATAACGCTATCTGCAAACACTGCCCCACATCCATTATCCAGAAAGGCGTAAGTAGCTATGTGCTCATTACTCGATGCGGCTTTCAGTAAAACTGGAATAATGGCCATCGTAGGATTAGCAGTCTGGACGCTAGTGCCAGCCCCTAGTATACCAACACATCCAGTTGTTACCTGAGCTGGAGGCGGTGCTTCAGGCTGTCCACCTTTCTTGTGGACGCGTTCCATATCTTTGTTGTGAAGAATTGTAGGATGATTTCTTTTGCATCGTTCACACTTCTGTGGTTTGGGACATTTGCTTTTCATGTGTCCCTTTTCCAAGCAACCAAAACACAGCCCTTCTTTAAAGCAGAAGCTGGACTTCTCGTCTGGGCTTTGTCTACTGAAATTTCTACACTCAAGGAATGGATGCTTACTGCCCTCACCGCAAAACTGGCATGTCGTTTTGTGTTTTACAATTGATGCTGAGAAGGCACTTCTTGTGTTGTTTGTTTTTGTCTTAGCCTGGTTATGTCTTTGCTCACTGTTGTGGTCAACACGTTTCTGGTATCCTAAACCTGCTACACGTGGGTCATTTTGGTTTCTACTGAGGAGGCCTACAAAATCCTCAAAATCTTGAAGGTTAGGTGCACGGTACTGGTGTTCTCGCATTCTACCAACTTGCGCCACCCATTGTTGTTGAAGTGGTACTGGTAGTTTACTAGCTAGTATCTTCAGATTCTCGTATCCATCAAGGCTGGTCATGTCAGGATTTCCCTGTTTAGAATTGACAAGGTTTATTAAGAAAATGGAGAATTTTCTTAACCCATGGCTGTCTCCATTAGCTATTCTGGGCCATTCTTGTGCCTTTTCTCTAAATCTGGTGGCTATGATGGCAGGATGGCCATAATCGCGGAAAAGAAGATCCATGGCTGATTTATAACCGGCGATCGCGGGCTCGATCATAGCGCAATTTGTTATTAGGTCATGCGCTTCGCCGGTTGTGTGCCGTATCAGGATCTCCAACCGTCTGGCTGGGTCTTGTGTATTGGTTTCCACCATATATTTAAATTTCTTTATGAAACTAGGGTACTCCATAGCCGACCCATCAAAGTATTCAATCTGAGGTTGTGGCAGTGCCGACTGCTTTTGGTGCGGTCAGGATACGGATTATCAAGATTTTGATAATATTCATGGGCAACATGCGGATTATCACGATTACCACTTTCGACAGTCGCTGGCGCATGATGATTGGGTCTTGTGTATTGGTTTCCACCATATATTTAAATTTCTTTATGAAACTAGGGTACTCCATAGCCGACCCATCAAAGTATTCAATCTGAGGTTGTGGCAGTGCCGACTGCTTTTGGTACGGTCAGGATACGGATTATCAAGATTTTGATAATATTCATGGGCAACATGCGGATTATCACGATTACCACTTTCGACAGTCGCTGGCGCATGATGATTGTCCGTCACAGTACGTCTTTGTTGATCATTCATGACACTTGTTGGCGCATGGTGATTGTCGGTCACAGTACGTCTTTGTTGATCACTCATAGCTGAAGGCACACGATGATCATCTGTCAAAGCATTGCTTTGTGGAAGAGAGAATCTTATTTGTCGATCATATTCCTCTTCTAGCTGTTCGACTGCCTGCAGGCCCGCCGTTGCTGCATCTAATTCCATTTGAATAAGGAATTCTTCTCTCTTTTGTCTAAGGATCATTTCTTGCTCTTCGAATTCTTGTTTCTTCTTTTGTCTAAGGATCATTTCTTGCTCTTCGAATTCTTGTTTCTTCTTTAGCGCCTTTTGTTTGCTAAGTAATTCGGCTCTCTTTGCAACAGCGCGTGCTTGTGTACTGGACACCCTGCTGCTACCCTTTGATGAAGCTTGTGAAATGCTGTCTTTATATTCATATTCAGTTTCAATACCATCCATGTTGAATTATTTGATGAATGACGAATTGTCTAATTCTCTAAATCTAGTGTCACTGTAAAATATCAGGTCCTCCCCCGTCTGGTACTGCTACTGGAGAATCAATAGCGCCCTCTATTATTCCGCGAATTGATCATGGCGTTCGACATGACGTCACGGATTCCGTGGCAACAAACAAAAAAGGGCCCAGGCTATTTTATTATCCTTGACTTGAGTCTAAGCTTATTTCTAGTTCTATACCGTAAACTACGACGATCGTGGACCGACGTACGGCTGGCTATTATTATCTGAAGCTAGATGAGTCAGATAGAGTTCTAAAATGATAGTTTTTCTACCTAGAATGTAGGATTTCTAAAGTCTATATCCTACGGCGACGTCAGAACGCTGAGAACTCTTTTCCGAAACGCACATTGACATAAATTGACTATCTTAAAAGCTACTTTTACCAATGATCACTGGACGCTTGTTATATGTTCGTAGGTCTTTAATGATGACACTGGTTTCTATATAACTCTCATTGAAGAAAGGGTGAATCTAACAATCATAAGACGGTCAAAATACGATACAAAGTGGTAGAAAAACTGTATCACAGCGGGTCTATCTGTCGTCCAAAATCTATCTTTCCGTGTCAATAAACAGAATCCTCCGTTCCTCCAATCTGATAGAAACTAAAAGAGGGCGCTAGACAGACTCACCGCAAACAAGCTTTCTACAATAGGGTGGGGGACACAGGAACCAACAGAATTGATCATATCTCTGTAGTTAGGTGGTGAAATTCAATGGAATAAAGTGTATTTGATAGAAGACTAAATATAAATAGGGCTTACCAACGGTCTATTTTTGTAAAAAAACAACCAAAAAACCAAAAACATGGGATGTATTTTTAATTAGTTATCTAATTCATGGGACACTTTTTTTGAAACACCCTGTATTTTGACCACTTTAAACTCTGAACGAAGACTTTCTAATACATACATACATTCTACATACTGTTATACTGTACACAGCGCCCTAGATCGGGCATTAACTGTACAGTGCCCCTGAAACCTAGGGACATTAGTTTTTGTGTACACAGACCGGGATGATCCCCTACTCTTTACGAAGGAGTCTGTGACCTTTTAACATGCTCGGATTTTGCTCTCTGATGCACGAGACCACCATTTCTATGTGACTTCCGAATCACGAGGCAATTGAGACTAAGTACCTTGCCTAAGGATACAAACATGTTGGCCGTAGCAGGGCTCGAACTCACAACCTTTGTATTTGTGAGACCTGCGATCTATCCACTAGACCACACACGCTCTCTAATACATTAGCGCTCGTAATTCTGGTGCCTACATAAACAGCCTCTGCCGTCCAGTGGGTACTCTGTGACTGATAGTTGGAGAGACCATTTATTTTTAAGGTCAGTTGGCCTGAGTCTTCATATTATTTATTAATTAACAAAATGAAAAACCCACCACCACATACCTTTTTTAATTTCACCCTTTTCAGACGTCAACTGTGGTGACCCCGGCACTCCAGACAATGGAATAAAAATAGGCAACAGCTACGGTTACAATAGTGTGGTATTTTTTGAGTGTGAAGATGACTTTGAACTCAGCGGGTCTGTATCAACAGTTTGCAACGCAGAAGAGCAGTGGACTGAAAGTATCCCGCGGTGTGTAGGTGGGTGATCATTTTTAAAAGGGTCTTTTTGAAACACCTTTACTGGTTAATTTTATACAGTAATTATGCAAAGAGTAAAAGCAAGATATACCAACAGGGTGTGGGGAATAACAAAAAAACCAATAACACAAAGAAATGCACCGGGACAAGCGATAAAAATTGCAGTGCAATAAAACAACAAAGATATAACGTAACAATAAAGACTGACGTTTCAAGTGGATATTCCACCCTTCATCAGGGACAAAATATTTAAAAAGTGTTAAGAAATATAAAGAAGATAATGAACTAGACAACACAAGTCCACCACTGTAATTATAGCACAATGCCAGTGATTAAAAACAAATTTGCTCAATTTTGCTGAGTAAATCCATAGTTTCCTACTCATCAACCTGGGCGGCTGACCTCAGTAATGGCTTTTGTTTATACAGTCAACACAATAAGTAACTGATCAGGTAATAAATGTGCTGATAACTCTAAAGGTATGACTCCTACATAGACATATTAAATCATAAAGTTGTGGAGAAATCGCTCCTCTTAAATTTGAGATTGTTCACATTAAGAATGGTTGATTATCGAAGAATTTTAGAATCCCAAATGTTATGTCAAGTCAAGTACGGTTTTCATTTTTGCAATCCGGCAAAATTAATGATTACTGGTAGTGGTAGTTCTAATCAACCGGTCTAATCAAATAGTCTGCCGGCCGCATTGTTACGGTTGATCAATATGGCACACACACTTTACCTGTCATACTCTCCCCGTGTTGAAAAGAAAATGTGGAAATGAAAATCAGACTTGATCTTACATTTAGGATTTTCACTTGCTCAATAATCAATCAATCTTAGCGTGCAAAATCTAAAATTAAAGAGGGGACATTTCTCAACAACTTAATAGTTTAATATGTTTATGTAGGAGTTATACTTTTAGAGTTATCAGCACATTTATTACATGGTCAGTTACTTATTGTGCTGACTGTATAATAAAGAGCAGGTGTGACCAATATCCCAAGACAATTAATAACAAGTTTAATGAACTGAGTCTTTCCCCATCATAGCAAGTCTTATGGAATACCTACAGCATGAAGCAATTTCCCAATGTATCTATCACATGTAAACTAAAATCATGGCAAAGTTATGGGGACATCATCTTAAAATTAATCCTCTGATGACTTCAAGATTGTAAAATCCATCTGTGAAAAGTTTCCTCTTTATAAATGAATTGAATTGCCTGCCAATGTGTTGACTTTGTCTGTCTTAGGTCATTGTTTACTAGAAGAAGCGCAGGACCATGTAAGTTGGTCAAGGAGAAATTTGAGAGCAGGAAAGAAAATTGATGATGGAGTTACACTGGAATGGGAATGTGATCCGACATGGTGGAGGTCAATATTGTATACATACGAAAAGAACTCGCAAGAACCATGGAGATGCAACAATGGGGTATGGTCTTATCAGCCACAATGTCTGGAATGTAAGTAGACAGTTATTCACGAGAGGGGAGTGGGGTATGGTCTTATCAGCCACAATGTCTGGAATGTAAGTAGACAGTTGTTTCACCAGAGGGGAGTGGGGTATGGTCTTATCAGCCACAATATTTGGAATGTAAGTAGACAAATGTTTCACAAGAGGGGTGTGGGGTATGGTCTTATCAGCCACAATGTCTGGGATGTAAGTAGACAAATGTTTCACGAGAGGGGCGTGGGGTATGGTCTTATCAGCCACAATGTTTGGAATGTAAGTAGACAAATGTTTCACAAGAGGGGAGTGGGGTATGGTCTTATCAGCCACAATGTCTGTAATGTAAGTAGACAAATGTTTCACGAGAGGGGAGTGGGGTATGGTCTTATCAACCACAATGTTTCGAATGTAAGTAGTCAGTTATTCACAAGAGGGGAGTGGGGTATGGTCTTATCAGCCACAATGTCTGGAATGTAAGTAGGCAGGCAGTTGTTTCACCAGAGGGGAGTGGGGTATGATCTTATCAACCACAATGTCTGGAATGTAAGTAGACAGTTGTTTCACCAGAGGGGAGTGGGGTATGGTCTTATCAGCCACAATGTCTGGAATGTAAGTAGGCAGTTGTTTCACCAGAGGGTAGTGGGGTATGATCTTATCAGCCACAATGTCTGGAATGTAAGTAGACAGTTATTCACAAAGGGGGATTGGGGTATGGTCTTATCAGCCACAATGTCTGGAATGTAAGTAGGCAGTTATTCACAAAGGGGGACTGGGGTATGGTCTTATCAGCCACAATGTCTGGAATGTAAGTAGGCAGTTGTTTCACCAGAGGGGAGTGGGGTATGATCTTATCAACCACAATGTCTGGAATGTAAGTAGACAGTTGTTTCACCAGAGGGGAGTGTGGTATGGTCTTATCAGCCACAATGTCTGGAATGTAAGTAGGCAGTTTGTTCACCAGAGGGAAGTGGGGTATGATCTTATCAGCCACAATGTCTGGAATGTAAGTAGACACTTGTTTTACAAGAGGTGAGTGGGGTATGGTCTTATCAGCCACAATGTCTGGAATGTAAGTAGGCAGTTATTCACAAAGGGGGACTGGGGTATGGTCTTATCAGCCACAATGTCTGGAATGTAAGTAGGCAGTTATTCACAAAGGGGGAGTGGGGTATGGTCTTATCAGCCACAATGTCTGGAATGTAAGTAGGCAGTTACTTCACGAGAGGGAGTGGGCATGATCTTATCAACCACAATATTTGGAATATAAGTAGGCAGTTATTCACAAAGGGGGAGTGGGGTATGGTCTTATCAGCCACAATATCTGGAATGTAAGTAGGCAGTTATTTCACGAGAGGGGAGTGGGGTATGGTCTTATCAGCCACAATGTCTGGAATGTAATTCGGCAGTTATTCACAAGAGGGGAGTGGGGTATGGTCTTATCAACCACAATATTTGGAATATAAGCAAACAGTTATTCACAAAAAGGGGGAGTGGGGTATGGTCTTATCAGTCACAATATTTGGAATATAAGCAAACAGTTATTCACAAAAAGGGGGATTGGGGCATGGTCTTGTCAGTCACAATATCTGGAATATAAGTAGGCAGTTATTCACAAAGGGGGAGTGGGGCAAAGTGACAGTGTCTATATGCAATTTCCCCCTCCTTCATAATTGTCCCCTTGTCTACCCTACTGCTTCAATATAATCGTTCTCTATTGTCTTGTTTCTGGTTGCATTCTCTACTCCAACAAGTTTGGTACGTGACAAGTCTATTTAGAGGTTAATCTATGCATACTAGTAAACTGTGGAAATGCTTCACATTTTAATACAGTACTGAGTAATATCCAGAGGGGTACAGCCCAGAGGGAAATTCCAAGGCCAGAAGTTAAAAATGTTAAAAATGTTCACAGAACCTGATAAATCAACTAACGGGGCTTTCTTTTTTTAGGTGTTTAGGTGAGAATACATGCTTGCTATTATGAGGATATGCCACCAAACAAAATACAAACACCTATTTATTACCAGGGAGGAGGAAATTTAACAATTATTATATACGATAACATTTTTCTTTCTTTAAAAACTTTCATACATTTGATAGCACCTTGCAGTATGTTGTCCAATACATCATCAACAACCTACACGTTCCAACCACCGATACAACCAGGAAATGGAGTCATGGCTCCATCTCAAAGAGTAGCTACTGTACGGTGTCTCCGGGGTTACCAACTAACACAACTAAGTTCCTCACCAAGGTGTGACCGTGGGAACTGGATAGACCTGATTGCTAATCCTTGTCGACCAGGTAGGGCGCTCATTACTATTTTCAAGGATGTCAGCTAAAATATGTTATTTTCATATGATGAGGGCGGGTTGTTGGTGCATGAACACATTCGAGTTTGGGAGGGTACTTAACAAAACTGGGAGGTAGGTATTAAGAATCATTTCAAATAAAAATACACCAAAACATGGTGCAAGAAGAATACTTGTTAGACATTCATAAGGCTTACCCATTCTGTTGTTCTTATAAACCAATGTTCCCAACTGATATTTTGTATTTGTCATTTGACCATATTCAAGCAAATGAACAGTATATATTCTATAAAGTCCCGATACTTTATTTTTCAAAAAGTTTAGCCAATGGAAATGTGTGACAATTATAGCATGATAGAGATGTCAAATCTTTGAATATATCACAGTTTATTTACCCCCTTGCCTTAAAACCCCTAAAAGTGTACATTTAAGTAATTTCTATAACGAGTGGTGACATTTAAGTGATCATTAGATCCCATAACCCTAATAAATGGCATATTCTGTTCTTGTGTGATCAATGTTGGTCCTTATTGCGTGGAAAACTGTGCCAATATGGCAATATCTAGAAAATACCAACTCGAGATGACACAGAGTACAATATAAAACACTATAATTTCGTGGATACTTTATTTCGCAAATTTAAAATTACTGCTATTTTAGCGGGCATTTAATTTTGCAAATTTGGAAATTGTACTGTTACTTTCATTGCAAAATTGTCAGTTTCGCAGGTGTTTAATTTCGCGAATCCACATCCCTAGCACAATGAAGTGGTTTTACAGTAGATCATTCATTGGCTATAACTGTACCCTAAACCTGTTAACTTTCAGAGCCTTGCAGCATCCTAAGTGCCTACTTGTAACCCTGTTTTAGGTCGTCCGTAGGAAGAGACCTTATGGCAGCATCCTTCGTGTGTGTTGTCTGTGTGTCCGTCAACAATTTGGTATACACTTTTTGTTTTGTCCATTTCTTTTCCATACAATGACCAATTGCAATCAAACTTCGGTCATAGATGCAACATGAAAACCTGCATATGTTAATGAGGTCAAAGGTTACATACCAAGGTCAAAGGTCATCTGAGGTCAAGATGTAAAATTTGGTATACACTTTTTGTATTGTCCATTTCTTTTCCATACAATGACCAATTGCAACCAAACTTCGGTCATAGATGCAACATGGACACTTTCATATGTTAGTGAGGTCAAAGGTCACATACCAAGGTGAAAGGTCATCTGAGGTCAAGAGGTAAAATTTAGTACACACTTTTTGTATTGTCCATTTCTTTTCCATACAATGACCAATTGCAACCAAACTTCGGTCATAGATGCAACATGGAAACCTTCATATGTTAATGTGGTCAAAGGTCACATACCAAGGTTAAAGGTCATCTGAGGTCAAGATGTAAAATTCAGTACACATTTTTGTATTGTCCATTTCTTTTCCATACAATGACCAATTGCAACCAAACTTTGGTCATAGATGCAACATGGAAACCTTCATATGTT
This sequence comes from Ophiura sarsii, assembly GCA_035610835.1. Taxonomy (NCBI): domain Eukaryota; kingdom Metazoa; phylum Echinodermata; class Ophiuroidea; order Amphilepidida; family Ophiuridae; genus Ophiura; species Ophiura sarsii. The sequence continues at coordinate 729,877 of CM069448.1, read as the reverse complement.
AATGAGGTCAAAGGTCACATACCAAGGTCAAAGGTCATCTGAGGTCAAGATGTGAAATTTAGTACACACTTTTTGTATTGTCCATTTCTTTTATGACCAATTGCAACCAAACCTCGGTCATAGATGCAACATGGAAACCTTCATATGTTAATGAGGTCAAAGGTCACATACAAAGGTCAAAGGTCATCTGAGGTTAAGATGTAAAATTGGCTGCATATGTAAAATTGATTACATTTAAACAGATGAAGTACAATTGCAACCAAACTACCCATATAAACGGACGACCTATTTGGGACCGCTGTCCCTATTTTTCAAGCTTTTCTGTGGTAATAAATCTCAACCTTCTATTTCCTATTTGTCTGAATTATTACACCACCTGTTATTGCCTATAGCACCCTTACCAGCAGAAACCAGCATGACCAGAAGGCAATATACTGTCCTGCCAGTAGTCTTGCTATACTCACATTTCAATATTTAGGTTTTGAAAATTAGCCCAATGTGGATTGGGCTAATTTTCAAAACCTAAATTTGCTCTAGAGATGCTATATTACATAACTTTTGATTTAAAAATATCTGAAATAGCACTAGTTTCAAGAATAAATTGAAGTTCTAAGTTTGAAATTCTTTCCACAACCACTTTCAAAAGTAACATTTGGGGCTGTTAGACTGTGTGTAGTACCATCAAACCAAATCAAACAAATTATCAACCAGCAAACCATTGAGTGTCCAGGCATGAGGAATCCCCACTGATGATCTCTTATACATATCAATTATATTTCAATTATGATTCTTACAAGTCTTTCCCTGCTGGCATAAAAACCATGAGAAAAAGTTTGTTTGCAAAATGAAACTGCTATTTACCTGATATATTACTTGAGGCAATTACCTCTTTTTAAGGACACCTAGTAACAACACTCTATGGGTAAATTTCAGAAAGGGAACACAATGAAAGAAAGAGAATGAATTCCAGGAAAACTTGCACAAGTTTACAAAGGGGACTGCAAAACCTAAATGACTGACCAATAGATTTGTGGAAAATCCATGACAGGAAAGTTAAAATTATTTAAACTGGGCTGAAAAAGAAACTTCTAATTTTTCACATGGTCATATCTTGAAAATCAGTCCATCAAAATGAACCAAAATGACACACAGGATTACTTCAATACTCTACTTTAATGACATGTAAATATCCAAACGGTTACCTTACTGACAGAACTGAAAAATGAACTGGCATGTCACAGCCTGGAAATATCGTCAACATAGAGTTTAAAGGCACGTGAAGATGTCAAAACAAATTGAAATGAAGGTAATGTCAATTACCCAAACAAAGAGCAGAACATTGAACTCTTACCATGGTGCTCTTGTTCCCTGGACCTCAATCCGATTGAACAACTGTGGGATGAGCTCGGGCAACGTGTTTCGGCAAGGGACAATCCGCCTTTTAATGCACAAACACTCAGAGCAGCTCTACAGAAAGAGAAGAACAATATCCCATACCTGGTGGACAGCATGCGTAGCAGATGCACTGAATGCTTCAATGCTTCCAAGCACATGGTGGACACACACACTATTGATGTCTGTGCTTGGGTAACTGACATTACCTTCATTTCAATTTGTTTTGACTTCTTCATGTGCCTTAACTTTATGTTGCTGAACATTTCCAGGCTGTGACATGTGATACAGCAAGCGGTGCCATAGCATTTGTCAGTTCTGTCAGTAAGGTTACCGTTTGGATATTGACATGTCATAGAGTAGAGTAGAGTATTGAAGTAATCCTGTGTGTCATTTTGGTTCATTTTGATGGACAGATTTTCAAGATATGACCATGTGAAAAATTAAATGTTTCTTTTTGAGCCCAGTTTATTATTAATAACAGAAATATTTGAAGATTTCCAAATATTGGATAGGGCAGGGACGAGAAACATGTTTGAAGTGTCAAGAAATCAAACTGAAATTGCGGAAAATGTATTAAGATTTCTGAAGTCTCCAACATGCTTATTGACAAGCCCTGCCTGCATTTTAATGATGATATTCTGGCAAGTCACTCACAGCAAAGAGAGCCAGTGCTCAATGCCAATTATAGTAACCACTCTAGATGGGCCATAGGTGGTCTGCTGGCCTTGACTGTCAACCTGTCAAAAAATATTTGCAAAGTTTGCATGCCACTGGAACGTAATGTTCTTCAGACAATTTTGCCATTCTTCAGACAAACTGATATTCATATAGGGTGTCCTATAAAATCCTTTGACCATTTCATTCTCAGATATCAAAATCAGTAATTATAAAATCTAACTGTCTTAGCAAAATCGCTATAGAGAAATTAATAGCATAGTCATCTGTTTGTGTTTATATGATCATTTTGAATAATAATTGAATTGAAGAAAATCACCTTAAATTGGATTTATCTGTACATACATGATTTGCTGAATATTGTAAACATCACATATCCTGTGTAAGATCAGGTCTAGGAGTGTGTTGGCTAATGAATTGCATATACGTCTAAATAAATGAATGTCTCATTCTTAAATCCTAGAATTTTGTGTATTAGAAGCAGCACAGAGATATGTAAGATGGTCAAGAAGTGATTTGACCGTAGGATCTAGAATCAGAGATGGTGTGGAACTAGAATGGGAATGTAGATATTCATCTTGGCCTTACTCATACGTGAAGAACTCACAAGAACCTTGGAGATGCAACAATGGTGTATGGTCTTATCAGCCACAATGTTTGGGATGTAAGTAGACAAATGTTTCACAAGAGGGTGGAGGCACTCAACAGGGCAGGGTTCATGCTACCTTGCGTTATGGCGTTATAGAAATTAAAATGTCCTGTGTTATTGCGTTTTGCTTGGACGCCCTAGCTTGAGGCTATTCAACTATTCAACTTACTATAAATATATGAAATTGCATCAAAATTTGCTAAGCTTAATCGTCGGAAATGTCCCCAACATGCCCAAATACTTCTCATTTGCGCAGTGATTTAGTATCAAAGCAAATCAGTGCATATACACAGACACACATCGAAGTTAACATGGGATGTGTACAACTAAACTTGCACGATATCGTCTATTATCGTCTCCTCCACAAGCGTAATATACTTGTTCGTAAACAAATGTAAATGTATGTACGTATATGCACGTGCGGGAATTGCGAGCACTCTACAGTTGGTAAAAGAGATAAATCATTGGCAGGTATAATTGTTGACCCGTGATACGGCACACGGTGACACGGTCTGGTTCAATTTGGCAATATGGGTGGTACGTTCAGGGTAAATGCACAACAATTAATTTGATTGTTTTATTCTGAAGTTTTCTGTATGTTTTTTTGATAAATATAAATATTGTATTTGTTAATCAGTAATGAACGTTTTATTTATAATATTTAGTTCAAAACTCTGTTTGCTATGTCAATTTATATAGTAGTGTATTGTGTGCGTATAACCTCCTTTAAAAGTAAAACGATCTCGCTTTGAGTGGCTTCATAGGACTTGCGCTGTTGCGCATGTGCTTGGGAAAAGTTTTCGTCTCGCTTGCTTTAATAATGCATTGTGGGCGCACCAAACCAAATAATTTCCCCATTGAAATACGTGTAAAAGTGTCATATCTCAAGACACCTTTTCTACCCTCCGGTTACATTTATGGCATACTTGTCACCTATATGACCATTTTCAGTAACATCTCAACTTTAATTTAAGCCTGTTTCTTTTGGAGTTATCAACCTAACTTTTTCGCTACGGACCCACACACAGCGCCCTCACTTTTCACGATTTCTGGCATGTCTGTTTACCATTTAGGCCGATAAATGATTAGTCTTCGTGCTTTTTTCTGGAACTACTACAGGATTACACGAATTGCGCATTGATTGGTGTAGTCATTTCCATCTTGTGTCCATCGGTGGGCGAGCAGATCAGTAACCTGGGTAGTTCAGTGACTGGAGTAGATTAGTAATATGGTGCAACAGTGGCTATGATCAATCAGTAACTTGGGTAGATCGGTGACTGGGGTAGATTAGTAATATGGCTCAACAGTGGTGGCTAGGGTCAATGGTGTGACCTTATATTTAAGGACATTATTGTAAAGTGTCATGACTGGCATACTTAAAGGTAATTAGCAAAAATAAGATGGAAGATGGAAATGACTAACAAGAGAGACTTGAAGCAAGTCTACCACAATGTCTGGAATGTAAGTAGACAAATGTTTCACGGGAGGGGAGTGGGGTATGGTCTTATATGTCACAATATATGTAATGTTAGTAAGAAATTGTTTCACAGAGGGGAATGGGGGAAGTCCATTGGCAGCGATAAGGAGCCCCCCCCCCCCCCCCCCCCCCCCCGCCCCACTTAGGTTAAAGTAGACCAAATTTGGAACATTTTAGCATAAAACAGCTACATTTTGAGTGCAAGCACGCATTTGCAAACCAAATTAGTTAGAATTAGACCATATTTTACAGTTTTAGAGAAAAATGGCAAAAAAATGTGTGCGCACCTTTTGTATTTATGCCCCCGACAAAAAAATGTCTTGCCCCAAAAATGCTGGCGCCACCACTGGGAAAGTCCTCTGTGCAATTTTCCTCTCCCTCCTCCTGCACACATTTCCCCCTCCCTTAGATAAATAAATGATCATATCATAATTGTTCATTCATTACCCTACCAGTGTGTTGCAGTCTCGTCGTGTATTGGTTACATTCTCAACTTCAACAAGCTTGGTAGGTTTCAAAATGACTGCTTACCAGTTGTCTAATGGGCACTGTAGAAATTCTGTTCTGTGGATGCACCCCTTTTACACGTCTGAAGTTAAAAAGTTACACATTTCCACAGAATCTGATAGTAAATTATCTGATTGGACTTTCTTTTAGAGGTGTTTAGGTGAGAATCCATGCTTGTTATATGACCAGATCAAACAAGGGGATGGAGAATTTTTGCAGTTATTGTTATTATATGGTGATTGTTTTGTCTTTCTTTAATAACTTTCCTACATATCTGCATCTGTTTGGTTAATTTTGATAGTACCTTGCAGTATGTTGTCCAATACATCATCAACAACCTACACATACCAACCACCGATACAACCAGGAAATGGAGTCATGATTCCATCTGAAAGTGTAGCTACTGTATTGTGTCAGCAGGGTTACCAGCCAGCACAACCAAGTTCCTCACCATGGTGTGACCGTGGGAAATGGATAAGCCTGATTTCTAATCCGTGTCAACCAGGTAGGGCGCACAGTAATATTTTCATGGTTGTAAGCTAAAATATGTCATTTTTATATGATGAGGGTGGGTTTGTGCATGAACCATACATAAAAAAATACTTAAAAAATTGGGAGGTAGGTATTAAGAACCATTTCCAAACTAGAGCGGTTCTCGGGTTTCGCGGTTTTCGAGTTTCGCGGTTGATGGGGTTTAGCAGTGTCAGATTAGTGGTTATCAATAGGGCGGTTATTGACATTGTATTGGTTTTAACATGATTTGTTAGGATCTGACCAGAACCATGGAGGACGGGCGGAGAGTGATGGTATGAAAATGAAATGATTATGAAGAGGTTTGGATTTATTGTGTGGGAGATAATATTTGAAACCCTTTTGTTTGTTCTAAAGGGTTTGCTTTGTATTTGATTCAACCATAAGAATGAATTACTGACAAGAGCTGCTGCTTGATGTGGCCTGGAGAGTGTATTCAGGTGTGAAGGTAAAAAGTTTGATTTGATTAATGTACTTTCTGGTTGCAACCTTGGCCCTCGGGGAATTAGCTCCAATCCTCCAGTTTATATTCCAACAATCCCTGGACACTGGCGACCTGCCACTGGATTGGAGACAAGCTAACATTAGTCCAATCTACAAAAAAGGTGCTACTACGAGTCCTGCTAACTACAGGCCGGTGTCGTTGACAAGTAATTGCTGCAAACTACTTGAGCATATCATAGATAGCCAGATCATGCGTCATCTGTCAAAGCACAAGATTTTGGCAGACCACCAACATGCCTTTAGAAAGGCCAGATCATGCGAATCACAGCTAATACTCACGGCACACGACCTCTCACTTAACCTTGACAACAAGACTACAACAGACAGCGGTTCTCGACTTTTCGAAGGCCTTTGACGTCATGCCACACGAACGCCTTTTACTTAAGCTCGACTTCTATGGCATCAGGAACAAACCGCTCAAATGGATTCGCTCCTTCCTGACAAAGAGTTATGGTAAATGGCGAGTCATCCGACTGGAAGCCTGTCCTCAGCGGTGCCCCACAAGAAACGGTGTTAGGACATCTCTCTTCCGTATCCTAATAAACGACATCCATGAGAACGTCAAGAGCTGTACCAGACTATTCGCCGACGATTGCCCTGTCTACAACACGGTCAACTCACCTGAAGACGAATTACAACTTCAAAAGGACCTTGACCAGATGGTTGAATGGTCACATAAATGGGGCATGAAGTTCAACCCAGCCAAATGCAATACCATGCGAGTCACCAGGGACAGAAATCCACAAGCTACACAGTACAAAATGCTCGACACAACTCTCGAAGAGACGAACCACACAAAGTATCGATATCTACATCCAAAGAGATCTCCGATGGAATCGCCAAACTGAGTATGCAACTGCAAAGGCAACGCGAGTGCTCAACTTCGTCAAACGCAACTTCTATCATACCACCCCTCAATCAAAGAGAAGTAGTACCACACTCTTGTACGCCCACACCTGGACTACGCCACTGCCGCATGGGATCCTCATACCAAAAAGAACATTGGAGACATTGAAAAAGTCCAACGGCGAGCAGCAAGATTCGTCACAAATACATACGGGGAAGACACAAGCATCACAAAAGTCCTAGACACACTCAATTGGTCTCCACTTAAAGACAGGCGCAAAAACCACAGACTTGCCTGCCTTCATAAAATGATCAACGGACAGATAGATATAAATCACGAAGACTACACCACACCGAAGACATCAAGAAACAGGCGAGGCCACACACAGTAATTTCAACAAAAGCACCCAAGAACCGACACATACGCCAACTCATTCTTCATGAGGACCATCAAAGACTGGAACAAACTCTCACCTGAAACGGTCGAAAACGTCCAAGTTTAGAACTGCCCTTTCCCGCCCTCTCCGTTCCACCAATTAACCCCCCTACGTCGCACCTCCAGTCAAAACTCTGTAAGAGTATTTGCAGGTTTACACCATCCAAGATCCAAGATCCAAGATCCAAGATCCAAGAAAACAGATATTTCGCCCGTAATTTGATCAGCATGGATATCAACATAATTTAATCTTAACTCTAGTGTGATTATTTATTTTTGTCAAAGATTCGATCATTCATCTTTATTGACTTGTTTTGTTACTGCCATTCACTTGCACTTTACAGTTTAAAAAAATGCCAGTAGTTGGCTCTAAAATGTCCATTCATTGTTGCATTTTGTTGTTTTATCACCTTTTTAGTTTATGAGATCAATTTGACGACAACAATTATAAAATATTATATTCGCATAGAAATCATACAGATTTTTTTAATTTGCCAGACCGCCAAATGTCGAAATTTGGAAAATGGACCCAAATATCATTATATGATTAAATTTAAAAAAAATTTGGATACGTAGGGCAATTCCACAAAAATGGGACCACTTGGCTTTTTATCATTCTTTGATCCTGGAAATCTTACTATAAGTATATATCACACTTTTTTTAAAATATTATGCTAGAACTTGATGAGTTCTACTCGGAACACCATGGTTTGCCATGCTTTAAATGACATTATCAGGTTCAAATTTACACTGAAAGGCCCCCAAAACCACAAAAACACGGTTTCCTCGACCAGATGTCGCAATTTTAAACTGTTGGATTTGACTCTCAATTCAAGTTTTTCTAAGGTCTTGTCACGAATAAATCAAGCAAAGGTACCAACAAAATATATAAAGGCATTAATTTCTGCATACAGTAAATTTAATGTGCACTTTTAAATTAAAATGAACTTTCCACGAAATGTGTGTAGTTTCCGATATCCGTACACCTGATATATCATTATAAACTGAATGTTCTAAATATGCAATAGTTTATGAGCAATCGCGTAGCAAACCGACCACGCTATTGAAATTATAGCACCTCGAAAGTCTCTGGCACATCATTTGGCTTATAAAAAATGTTGAAGTTCATTATTTAAAACGATTGTTTTAAGCTTGTAATTTCCGTTATCGATGTTTCTCTGGGAAGTAGGTATCCTGTTAACTTTGAAAGGTATTATGTTATAGGTCTATTGGTTCTTATACTAAATGTATCGGAAAAAAATAGAAATTCAACTACACGGCTTGCAGAAGGTCAGAAAGGGACGAAAACGAATACAAACGTGATCAGCGTTATCGTGAACGGCGTTATCCTGTAAAGTGTTATCACCCTCATTTGAAGAAAATATTGCAAGAGCACAATCTTTCTTCTTTGGAAAATCTTTGAGAAGTCTAGATACAGCAGCGAAACATTGAAAACAGTGAGTTTGCTTCTTCTTTTGTGTTCTATATAACACATTTCACTTTGTGAACCAAACGGTTTCTTCTAGAATATGCTGTAAGTATAAATATATGGCTCATAGTCCACACATATGAATGTTTACTACCGCGCTACACATAGCGAAATCGCTCTATTTAGCAAGTATTGAGCATGTGTTTCCGTCAGGCTTATTTCGCGTGTGTATGTCAAGATAACCATGGATAACGCTGTTCACAGGGATAACGGAATTTACCCTAAAATGTCCATATCAATCAAAAAAAGAGAACAACTTCACAATATGCGATGCAGTGTGCATGTAATTGAATACAATAGTTAATGTAATGGTACATACCCCTTTTAAACGAAAATGCAAGCTATATAAAACTTTTAAAGTGAAAATTAAATATTTGACCACTGTTTGACGGTCAATATTGGGAAATTCAGCCCAAATGTATGGTTTAAATCATTTTTTCGTATTAAAATTGATATAACAAATAAAGTTTCTCCAACAGCTACATGATTTATGTAAGTTTCAATTGTTTTATCTTTGTTTCAATCCCATAACTGGCATACACGTGAACGGCGTTATCCAAGAATAATACCATTAAAAATAGCATATAAAGTTATCTTTATATAATGACATACAATTTCAATGTTGGGCTTAAAGAAAATTTGACAATTGATACATTACAGAAGGGAATATTCTTCTACTAGAGTAAAATTGACAAAACAAGTTTTGGGAAAAGGTACAAAATTGAAAGCACATAGTTGTCAAAAGCGTTGATTCATAGCAAGAGATTTGTTGAGGCTAAAAAATGAAATTCATTCTTCTGTCGCATAGCTTGTCAAATATTGTTATGGGGAGACCTCTCAACGACAAAAAAACAATAATATGAATATCATATTCGGACTTAGTTAGGAATGCAATGACTGACAATGCAATATGACACTAGATAACGCCGTTCACCGAGTGAAAAAACCCATATAAAACACCTGAATTACATGGTTTCGTGCGTAAAAATGTGAGCAGTGGTGTTCGCAAACATTATTGTTCTAGTAACTTTAGCATATTGGGTCATCAAAAACAATCAAAGTAAGCAGATTTGAAACAATTTATTTTCATAATTTTCCAAAGCTGAAGTGGTCCCATTTTTGTGGAATGGCCCTGTACCGCAATCAATTTGGCGACAACATTTCATTCTCATAGAATTTTTTTAATTTTTTTTATTCTAAAATATCAAAATTTGACAAATTAGCCCAAATACCATTATTTGGTTAAATACCATAATTTTGTTTGGGTACGTATGAGATCAATGATACAAAAAAGTCAAGTCGCAATCAATTTGACGACAAAAACGTTGTTCGCATAGAAATCATAACAATTTTTTTTTTTAAATTCTAGGCTTGACCGACAAATATCAAAATTTGACAAATTAGCCCAAATACCATTATTTGGTTATTAAAGTAATTCAATTTTTTGGGGGTACGTATGAGATCGATGATACAAAAAAAGTCAAGCCGCAATCAATTTGACCACAAAAAAGTAATTCGCATAGAAATCATAACAATTTTTTTTTAATTCTAGGCTTGACCGACAAATATCAAAATTTGAAAAAATTAGCCCAAATACCATTATTTGGTTAAAAATTTCAATCTTTTTTGGTACATATATGAGATCCATGATGCAAAAAAGTCAAGCCGCAATCAATTTGGCAACAAAAAAGTCATTCGCATAGAAATCATAATTATTTTTTTAAAGTTCTAGGCTTGACCGGCAAATATCAAAATGTGAAAAATTAGCCTAAATACCATTATTTGGTTAAGTAATTCAATTTGTTGGGGGTACATATGAGATCGATGATACAAAAAACTCAAGCCGCAATCAATTTGGCGACAAAAAAAGTCATTCGCATTATAATTTATTTATTTTTATTCTAGGCTTGACCGACAAAAATAATTCAATTTTGTTTGGGTACATATGAGATCGATGATACAAAATAGTCAATTCGCAATCAATTTGATGACAAAAAAAATGTTTGCATAGAAATCATAGGCCTAATGATTTTTTTTTTATTCTAGGCTTGACTGACAAATATCAAAATTTGAAAAATAGCCCAAATACCATTATTTGGTTAAATAATTCAATTTTTTTTGGTACATATAAAAGTTCGCATAGAAATCATAAAGATTTTTTTTTAAAATTCTCTGCTTGACCGACAAATATTAAAATTTGAAAAATTAGCCCAAATACAATTATTAGGTTAAATAATTTATTTTTGGGGGTATATATGAGATCGATGATATAAAAAAGTCAAGTCGCAATCAATTTGACAACAAAAATGTTGTTTGGGTAGAAATCATAGGCCTAATGATTTATTTATTTTTAATTCTAGGCTTGACCGACAAATATCAAAATTTGAAAAAATAGCCCAAATACCATTATTTGGTTAAATGATTCAATTTTTTTGGTACATATAAGATCGATGATACAAAAGGTCAAGACGCAATCAATTTGACGACAAAAAAGTCATTCGCATAGAAATCATAAAGATTTCTTTTTAAAAATTCTCTGCTTGACCGACAAATATTAAAATTTGAAAAATTAGCCCAAATACCATTATTTGGTTAAATAATTCATTTTTTTGGGTACATATGAGATCGATGATACAAAAAAGTAAAGCCGCAATCAATTTCATGACATAAATGTCTTTTGTATAGAATTTTTTTATTTGACCGACAAATATCAACATTTGAAAAATTAGCCCAAATACCATTATTTGGTTAAATAATTCAATTTTGTTTGGGTACATATGAGATCGATAATACAAAAAAGTCAAGTCGCAATCAATTTGACGACAAAAATGTTGTTTGCATAGAAATCATAGGCCTAATGATAAAAATGACAAAAATGTCTTTCGTATAGATTTTTTTTTTAAATTCTAGGCCTGACCGACAAATATCAAAATTTGAAAAATTAGCTCAAATACCATTATTTGGTTAAATAATTCAATTTTTTTTGGGTACGTATGAGATCGATGATGCAAAGAAGTCAAGCCGCAATCAATTTGGCGACAAAAAAGTCATTCGCATAGAAATCATTATTTATTTTTTTAATTCTAGGCCTGACCGACAAATATCAAAATTTGAACAAATAGCCCAAATACCATTATTTGGTTAAATAATTCAATTTTTTTTGGTACGTATAAGATCGATGATACAAAAAAGTCAAGCCGCAATCAATTTGATGACAAAAAAGTCATTCGCATAGAAATCATAACGTTTTTATTTTAAATTCTCGGCTTGACCGACAAATATCAAAATTTGAAAAATTACCCCGAATACCATTATTTGGTTAAATAATTCATTTTTGGGGGGTACATATGAGATCAATGATACAAAAAAGTCAAGCCTCAATCAATTTCATGACAAAAATGTCTTTCATATAGAAATCATGAGCATTTAAAAAAAAAAATGAAGTAGGCCTGAGTTTGACCGACAAATGTCAAAATTTGGAAAATGGACGCAAATATCATTAATGTTTGGATAAATAATTCTTTTTTTTAAAGAACCGATCGTTTCTACGTACGAGTCGATAATATAGATATTTTGTCAATTAAAAGGTATAGCCTATTTCTAGGGATGTTCATATCATTGACTACAGAGGGCGACATTTTTTTGAAAATTAGTTGACCAAAATATGTAGAAAACTCCATGTTTACCTAGATGAATACAGCGATGTAGTACGATGTGGCTAGGATGTATTCACTGATGTCTATATAACCCCGCACAAGCAACTAGACATCATGAAAGTAAACCCTTTTACCTAAAATGGTTTAAAATGTGCATGATTTGCCCAGTTTTCAGCAATATTATGAGGCAAACTACTTTTGGTTATAACTTGTTTATTATTCAGCCTGCAGACATGGTTGAACCATCCTTTTTTATTGTAAAGTACTTTGTTTCCATGTATTCCATTTTCAAAATTTTATGAACATACCTATGCACTCTATGTTCGAAATAGCGTCGACATAAGTCCATGCATGAACAGTCTTCAACCGTAGGCCTATGGTGTACTGTAGTAGCAATGTATTACAATGGTATAACTAAAACCGCGACATCGTCGGGGACTCTATTTGTTAATGTTATGTAAACATAAAACAAAAATAGCAACGCTCATGCTCCCCGGGCGCGGAGGGGGAGGGGGGTACTCAGATTTGGTTTGGTCGGGGGCGTGCCGCTGGAGAATCAAATCCCCTACCCATTTCTAAGGGTGATTTTGGATAGACCCATGTCTAAGGATTTTTCAGTTGAAAAGCCTACCCATGGCTAAGGATGTCTCATGAAAAAACGACCCACTGGAGCGGCACGTCCCCGTATGCCTTACATACGTGAGTACCACCCCCGAGCATGCATCGTTGTATTTTACTAAGAAAAATATGCTTCTCAAGGCAAAAAAATATTTTTACTCCTATGAGGCAGATTAACCCCAACTTTGAACTCGTCCAAGTTATTTGCGATTTGTAATGCTCACAAAATCTGGAATCCATTGATGGATTAATAAAGACGAAATCGCAAACACAATTTTTTCTGAGGCAATATCTAGGGGTGGTACATAGCCTAGCGGTGAACAAAATTCAACAAACTCAATTGGGCGTAGTGGCGTTTGGGATGGGGGGATTCATATAGTTTTAGCTTCATGCTCTATTACGCTTGAACTCTTTCCGCCCACACACATGAGTAGTAAACTACAACAAAACAAAATTACGCCCCTTGATTGGAAACACGGTGATCCACGCTTGCGATCAGCGACGGAGCGTTATGGAGTATATAAAACATTATGGTGGTATACGGGGGTACAATAACTAGAATCGCCGCCATTTTCTTTGATGTGACGATGTCGGAATAGAAAATAAATATCCCTATCGCGGGAACATTATCCCTCATAATTCTCCAAATAACCAGTCACTCGAACTCAGCCGAGATAAATACTGTACCAATATCGTGTCCACAAATCTTACTAATTCAAGCTGTATTTTTCGAGATATTTCGCACACAAACTTCGATTTGAAAATCTTAGGATGCCGGTACCCGTCCTCCAAATAAAAATACCCCAAAATATGGTGCAAGAGGAATACTTCTGGGCATTCACAAGGCTGGCCCATTTTGTTGTTCAACCCAATGTCCCCTAATTGATATTTTGAATTTGACCATATTCAAGCAACAATGAACAGCATAATTTTCTCTCATACAAAGTCCTGATACTATATTTTTCAAACAGTTTAGCCAATGGAAATTAGTCCCATTTATTTATAACACGACAGAGATGTCAAATCTTTAAATCACAGTTTATTTATCCCCTTGTCTTTATTTTATTAATGCTTTCTTTGTATTATTTTATTTATTAATGCTTTCTTTATTGAGGGTAATATGCTTCAGTGACTTGCACTGCTTTCCAAGCAGGCCCTCATTTCGATACATACATAAATACAAAATACATCAAAATAACAATTAACAGTGTTTAAATATAATACAAATTATTCAATTATGATACAGTGGAAATATAGGATTTGAATTGACCGAGTGACATATTTTCTAAATCAATTCGAATAGATGGTGATAAATTGTTCCACAGATGACCAGATCTGTAAAGAAATGTGCGCATACCAGAATTTGAGTTGATTTTAGGAATAATTAAAGTATTACTTGAATGATTCCTGGTAGTATGATTGTGATAGTTATGTACAAATTCAAAATTGGATGATAAATAGGTTGGACTTATATGTTTTAAACATTTGAATAAAATAATAAGTATTTGAATTTTCCACCTATCACTTAGTTTTGCCCAATGAAGTAAATTCATCATGTCATTTATTGGTGTTCTGATATCAGCAGATAATATTGTTCTGGCTAAACGGTTGTGTAAGACTTGAAGTCTTGCTTGATATGAATTTGAACAGTTGGACCATACTGGGCTGGCATAATCAAAATGAGGAATCACAAGAGCATTGGATAACATTATAAGAGTTGGATGTGGAAGAAAATGCTTTACACGACGAATAACACCAATTCTCCTGGAAACATTTTTTGCTAAGTAATCTATATGTGATAACCAAGACATGGTACTATCAAATTTGACACCGAGATATTTAAATTCTCTAACCATTTCAATCATAGCATCGTTATAGGTGAGTGAAATATCATTAAATCGATCTAACATATGTCTGGTACCAAATAGCATAACTTTAGTCTTATTGATATTTAATGTAAGTTTGTTTGCCCTCAACCAATTAGCAACTAGATCTAGGTTTGATGTCAAAGAAGTTGAAAGTTCATCAGGACATTTTGATCTAAATAGTAAAGTGGTGTCATCAGCATACATTTTAGTTATACAATTTACAGCATTTGGTAAACAATTTACAAATAAAATAAATAACAGAGGTCCTAATATTGACCCTTGTGGAACACCAATATTTATATGCTCAAACTCTGAAAGATTAGAATTAACATTTACAGCCTGTGATCTATTACTGAGATAAGATTTAAACCAAAGAAGTTCAATACCATCAACACCATACCTTTTTAATTTATCAATTAGCACTTTATGGTTGACAGTATCAAACGCTTTCTTTAAATCAAGAAAAATGGCACCTGTGACATAACCATTATCCATATTATTGAGAATAAAATCTTGTACATCTAGTAGAGTTGTTGTAGTGGAGTGATTTGCACGAAAACCAGATTGAGCACTTGAAAGAATACCCTTAGTACTAACATACTTATACAGTTGGTTATGAACAGCTCTTTCAATAATTTTTGACACTATTGGCAGCACTGAAATTGGCCTATAGTTACCGATATCTGATTTATTCCCTGATTTATAAATAGGTGTTACCTTTGCCCTTTTCCAGTCATCAGGAAAAACAGAGCTTCTCAGTGACAAATTACAAATAAAAGCAAGAGATTTTGAAATATAGGGTGCACCTAATTTGAGCAACTTAACACTAAATTGATCTAACCCTGCTGACTTATCATTATTCATATTATTAATTTGATTATAAACAAATTCAGGTGTAATATCATAAAACTTAAATTTATCATTAGATGTATTATTAATATCATTGTTAATCCCAGAACATGAATTATTACATGGACAGTTATTATTTATATCATTATCAAACTTCTCACCAAGTTTTTCCCCTATAGAAGTAAAATATTTGTTGAATGCATTAGCTGTATCCTTTGAACTAGGTGAGCCATCATCAGAATATACTATGTTACTTGGTACAGGTGAGGACTTGTTGGGAATTATTTTCTTGATTACTTTCCATAGATTTTTACTATTATGAATATTATTATTAACTGCATCATTATAATAATTTTTCTTAAGATGATATTTCATGTTGTTAACTTTATTTCTTAGACTCTTTGCTTTGTCCCAATATATTTGCTCATTAGTTTTATGAGCTTTGGCATAATAATAGTCCCTATCTTTAGAAAACTTGAGAAAGTCATAATTGACCCACTCAGGAAGGTGACCCTTAATCCTTCTTTCTTTGAATGGAGCATGAGTGTCACATATGTCAGTGAATAGTGATTGCCACTTAGCAAGTGCAGTGTTAACATCCTCAATATAAGTTATTTGATCCCAATCAATATTTTGTACAGAGTTAGTAAAGTTTGTCTCATTGAAGTTTTTAAAACTTCTGGATTTTACAGTCCTTGGTGGGAGTTTAATTTGCTTATGTTTACGTACTACATATATCAATGAATGGTCACTAAGGCCTAAGCTATGTACACCAGAATTTACAACAAGCTCAGGACGAGAAACAAAAATTAAATCAATGATGGTTTGACTAACATCTGTAATTCTAGTATAGTCACATATTAATTGAGTCATGTGATTATTTTGCGCTAAAGTGCTTACTTTCTTAGATTTACATGAATCACAAAGATCTAAATTAAAATCACCAAGAATATATACATCATCATAAATAGAATTGCACTCGTGAAAAACTAGATCAAGTTTATCTACATAGTCAACATTGGCACTTGGAGGACGATAAACGGTACCTATAAGAATTGGTTTAGTTTTAGGCAAATTGACTTCAATCCAAATTGCCTCAATATCATTGTTAAGAAGATCAATGTTTTGTTTAAATGAAATTTCCTCCTTAACATAACATAAAATACCACCATGAGACTCGCCATTATTTCTATCTAAACGACATATATTGTAACCATTGATTTTTATATCAGAGTTATCAACCTCATCATCTAACCAGGTTTCAGTTAAGCATAGAACATGAATTTGGTTATCATGTAAAAGAAGGTTAATATAATCTATTTTATTAATAATACTCTGAATATTTAAATGAACAATTTTGAGTCCCTTTTGTAACTTACAGTTTAAATCAACAAAACGTTCATTAAATGGAAGTTCATTATTGCAAATTTTAAAGAAACAATCATTGCAGAACCAATTTTTAGTCTGCTGAAACTCAGGAATATCAATACAATTTAAATGAAAATCAAGAGTACAATTATTACAGGTTACAAAATCATTATATTTTACAATTTTATGTGTACATTCACCACAGAAGAGTTTTGAATAGACATCATTGCATGTATTGATATTATCATTATTATTATTATGTTCATTATCCACAGTTTGTCCAGACCTGTTTTGGGTTGCACGACATATCTCTAAGTATTTGGTTGAAGTCTGCCCACTATAGGGTACGAAGAGGACTCAATTGCACTCCTGAAGTTGTTTACCAATCTTCCGAGGCCATGATTGTTCAAATGTATGGTGTCCCAATATAAATCCTGTCTTACACAGCCTCCCTCACCAACAAAAGAGGAAGTGTGGTCAGTGAAAGACACACGAGTACTATCATGGCAGTTTTGTTCAAATGTTGCATTCAGCTGCATAATAATACTATTTGCAACATTGTTTCTTGTCAGGGGAATGAGTCTCGGGAGAATGCTGGAAACAATGATATGAGCGGTTGGAAATTTGGCAAGTGCCATGTTAATCAATGTTCTGGACTTGCGCTCACAGGCTTCTGTCGACTCCCTCATAATGTTGTTTGTCCAAGCCTGCAGAATGACATACTTAGGAGCATCATATTCGCATTCTTGATTAGTTTTTGTATATCTACGATAGTGGCTCCGCTTTCAGCGTACACCTTGGTCGTCCTCCCTTTGAAAAATCTTTGTTCATCAATCCGCTTACAAATGGAATTACTGAATATGAGAATCTGCGGTTGTGGTGCGGTTGATGTTCTACTGGATGATGGGGTTGATGGCCGACTGGATGATGGCCGACTGGAAGATGGGGTTGATGGCCGACTGGATGATGGGGTTGATTGCCGACGGGATGATGGGGTTGATAGCCGATTGGATGATGGGGTTGACGTCTTGACGTTGGATTTCAAACCTCTAAATTGTATATTTAAGTCTCATTTATGCATTATCTGCAAATCATATAAGTTATGAGTGGTTACATCAGCTTATATTCTAGTGATCATTAGATCCCATAACCTAATGAATGGCATCTGTTCAATGGACAAATGTGGTCCCTGTGTGTAAAAACCCAATACTCGCTGCCATCACCACAATGCGAGATGACACATACAGTGTTCTGTAAATATTTTAATTTTGTGGATACTTTATTTCGGGAATTTAAAATAACTGCTATTTTAGCGGGCATTAAATTTTGCGAATCTGGAAATTGTACTGTTACTTTCATTGCAAAATTGTCAATTTTGCAGGTATATCATTTCGCGAATCCACATCCCTCACGAAATTAATTTGTTTTACAGTATTTATTCATAGGCTATAACTGTACCCTAAACCTGTTGACTTTCAGAGCCTTGTAACATCCTAAGTAACATTGACAATGGAGACATATCATACAGCCCCTCAACACATTCACAGACTGTAGTACATGATACTGAGGCAACATACACGTGTGCTGATGGGTATAGGATGAGTAGAGCGAGTTCAACTAACATGTGCCAGTTTGGCCGATGGGTAAATAGTCAAGCACCTATATGCACTCCAGGTGAGCTAGTATACAAATATTTTATGTTCATGAGGGAAATATTGGGCCCACGGTCTCCAGTCACGGGGACCAATTTTGCGTCATTTCTCGAATATAGAGCAATAAATATTTATATAACATCTATAATTTTTCTGAAATACTTGATAAAAAAAGATTTCATGTCACATGATGTAGTATCCACCAATCAAATGACAGGAATATTTGTATGTGTATAAACTGTGCTATAAGGCAACCCCATCCCTCCAAAACCCTTACAAAACAAACTGGTCTACAGATTGTTTACCTCTAATAAGGGCACGTTCTCACTATGCCTGTTTGGTACCAGGACGTGGACTCGATCCTACATCGAGACTACATGTACTTCCAAGCTTAGTGGGAACGCCAAATAATGGGTTTTGACCCTACATCCAGGATGAAGCATCAAATCCACCTCAAAGAGATAGTCTCGCACCTAGGATGTGGTATCAAATTGCTAGTGATCGTGATATTGTTTTTACATTTATCGTATGTGGACTCGTTCCACTTATACCGGAAATGCATATTGTTTAGGTTTGGGTCATAAGGGTTTACACCATACACTTCGTTCAGCGGGCGTAGTAAGTGATGTCAAAATCAGTGCTGTCGTCATTTTCATATTAAACATGAACCATCGCTGACATAATGTAATGAATGTACCTTGCATCCACTTTAATTCGGGGTTTGCCATCAGTCCGAAGTCCATCAGTCCGAAGGCCCGCTAGTCCGAATTGTGTTTTTTATAAAACGGCCCGCTAGTCCGAAGGCCCGTCAGTCCGATTTTTTTGATTTTTTAAAACGGCCCGCTAGTCCGAAGGCCCGTCAGTCCGAAGAAAAAATAAAAACGTCCCGTCAGTCCGAAGCACCGCTAGTCCGAAAAAACAGGGGGGTACTCCCCCCAATAATGATCAGTGGGTATTTGCAAAAAGTAGGTTTTCTCTTAATATACAAACTATCGGTACACGATTGTTTCAAAATATAAAGGAGAGAAGGACTATGAACACATGTTAAGGTAATATTCCTTAGATATTCCGGGGGAACCACTCTTTATTTAATTGTGTACTTTTTAAATCATAAATAACTCAAAATCCTAAAAAGATACGACGTCCGGGTAGGTTACAAAAGAAAGAGATGATAATAAACAATACAATAAAAAAAAAATCCGGGGGTGCTACTCTACTCTTCACAGACGAAAAATCACAAAATATTGATTTTCCCCCAAAAAAGCAATGCCAAATGAGATTGAAGAATTACTTATGATTTTAATATATATCAAAACAATTATTCAAAGGGTCCGATCGCCTAACGGTCGATTAATATGATATTTAAAAAATAAGTTATTCTCAAAATAAACAAAATCATTCCGGAATGTAAGCTTATCAGTGTCAAACAATAAAACCTATCCAGTTGGATGGGGAGGGGCGTACATCATAGCGGGGAGGGGCAAACCCCCACCCCTTTGACTAAAAAACCCATTTGTGCCCCCCCCCCCCCCCCATCCCCTCTAAAAAAAAATTTAAAAGGTGGAACAAACGATAAATGACTGAGATGGCGTGCGCGGGCGGTTATGTTTAGGTACATACAAATAGTCAAATATAAGGCAAAATTGTATATGCGATTTGTTTTTTGACCGTGCGAAATTTGTTGACCTTGCCGTGCGAAATTTGTTGATCTCACCCCCCCCCCCCCCCCCCCCCCCCTCCTCTGAAAAAAACCTAGCTACGCCACTGGGGGCGTCCCAAAAAAATTTTAAGGTTGCCCCCTACCCTGTCGTTGCATGAAACTTTAAAGGAATATGGGGTTTGGGGACATGGGAAGGGTGGGTTCTCACATTGATATCGTATGCGTACATGTGCATGCATTTTGGGGTGCTTTTTTCGCAAACAAATGTATAGCGATGGAATGTTTTTATCACAGGTTGAGGATTTGTGCAAAATTCGGTGCTTCTAACAAAAATGGCGTAGTGATGGGTGGGAAATTGACCAGAAAAAAAGAAATAGAGAAAGTAAGAGGAAAGTCACGGCACATTACACGTACGATTTTGGCAAAGATTAGGGGGGGGGGGGGTTAAAGGCGGTTTGGGATGACAATGGATCGTCTCCAAATCAGAGGAACGTGCAATGAACCCCTAGTCAGCATTATCCTTAGACCTGTAAAATTTGTCAGACGACATTGGACACGACGAATGGTCTTTAATTTTGAATTTCCGTTGGTTTCAATGCAATAACGGATTTGATTATATGACCCCATACAATTCATCACACGTTGGAACTTAATTATTTCATCCTAAAAATCCGTTGGAGTATAACCAACTCCAGTGTCATTATCATTTATTGAATTTAAACCGCTGTTTAAGCGTTCGTCCCATTCACTTGATCACTTGATCACAATGCAATAAATGAAAGTCGGGTTTCATCCAAATCTATGCGTTTTGATATCTACTGGGCAGTGTATTTATGGCATAGGCCAACTTTGTCCGGTTTAAAAAACAGGGGGGGGGGCGTGTGGTTGCTCTTTTTTACACAAAAACACGGCGTTATTTCAGTTGTTGTGTTATAGGTGGGTTAGGTCGACATAATCAGAGACTGATCAAAATCAAAATCAGTTGGATTTGAGTCAAAAAAGTTTTAATTTCATTAGTGTAGGCCTAACAAGTCAAAGCGTGCCGCGTACGTCCAGAGTCAAAAAACGGAAAATAATAGTGATTTTACGGAAAATGTGGCCTCCGTGATCAGATCATTTCAAAAACGGATTGTTCAATTGTCATTTTATTTGGCAATTATGAATGATTTTGAACAAATTTTAAACAAAAAAATTGTAAATTAAAATAAAATAAAGCAAGGATGTAAATTCAAAGTATACCATCTCAATGTGAGAGGGGAGGGGTTCCCACATTGATATGGTAAACGTAGCCTATATGTGCCTGCCCTTTGTGGTGCTTTTTAACAAAAATGATATAGCAATGGGGTGGTTTTCATCACAGACCAAAGCGCCCAAATTGGCAGAAATTGGGTGTATTTTGAGGCATTTGTTCGTTAAAAAAATGGTTGTATTGACGGGTGGGAAATTGGCCAAAAAAAGGAAGGCCTGTGATAGAGAAAGTCGTATTTTCGGTACACGTACGATTCTGGCGATAGTAACCCCTCCACATGGGCGCGAATTTATTAATCGTACACACTTTTGGCCAAACACGGTATAAATGTAGGGGTGTACAATTATGTATGTGTAATAGTATGCGCTTTTCTTTACTCCGTCAAGGTATATAAAATGTTGTTTACGGTACAGAATATCGCCCCGGGCACGACCATACCTTATCGTGGAAAAAGTTTACATTTGTTGTCAGGGCCATTGTTAATAGAGGGCGCTGAATTTTCGTATGCAGACAACAGACGACGGTGGATACGAACGGCCGTTAATTTTGAATTGGTTTCAATGTAACAATGGATTTTTATTATATGACCCCATAACATTCATCACACGTTGGAACTAAATTATTTCATCCTAAAATCACTCTGGGTGGCTAACCACCCGCAGTGTCAGTATCATCTTTTGAATTTAAACCGTTGTTAAGCGTTCGTCCCATTCACTTTATCACGTAACCTTGTTCGCATATTTTAACCTGAATATTCGTATACGCCCGTGTCCAGCGTCGTCTGGCAGACAATGCCGGATAATAGTATAGCTCGCTCCTGAATATTAAGATTTTGCTCTAAGGTTTTGCCGTTTGCTCACGGGATTTGATTACAGCCGGTTGTCAATCATTCAGCCATAATATACATATGCCTATAGCATGAACCAGAAACTTATAATCGGCAAGTACACTTACAGTATAGTAATAAAGTCAAGAAATGCAATGTCCGAAACATGAAATTAATTATACAATTACACCTCTTGATTTGAGTAAAAGCACTGTCAATATAATAATTAAGTCTTGATCCTTGAGCAAAATAACAGCAGAGTAAACTCCGCCCACACAGGTAGAAAGACAACGCAACAGTGCCCTCAGTAATATGTGGCGTATTCTACCGAAACCAGACACAATTGTGCAAGATATCAAAATTGAGTTAGTAATTCATTATTAAGTAGAGATCATAAGCTGTACAATTGGTTCCTTTTTTTCTAACTTCCGAAAGCTAAGTTAATTTTTTTTCTTTCAAGTTCATCTTTATAAAATCTCCGAACTGAAAAAAAACCCACCTATAGGCCTAACCCTATTAAACCCTACTACGTCTCACAGAAACCTCACAGCCGAGCCAGCACCACTTGGCTTGCGCGCGCACAAGTTCTATATCATGTAGCACTAAACTACGGGTATATTATGGTGTCCGATTTTTTAGCATGTGAAGAACCCCCCCCCCCCCCCCCCCCCCCACGTAGGTATATAAAGTGTGCAAAAGAGAAATTGTTGGCCAGGTAAAATAGTTTTACAACAAGTTTGCTATTATTATAATCAAACTGAACTCAAGTTAAAGATATATTCTCCACGGAACGCCCTTAACATCGAAAGAAAATGAAAAGAAGATTTTATTGCAGATTTACATTTCTGATAATAAATCGTTCATACATTCCAAGTTACAGGGCGATATGGTTCTTAATTACTTCAAATCATGATTTTAGAGTGAAAATAAACTGTCGGATAACACCGACAGTTTATATTTTCACTCTAACTTCACTCTAAAACCATATTTTGAGGTAATTAGGAATCGTATCGCTCTGTAACTTGAAATGTAGGCCTATGTATGATGTATGATTTATGGTCAAAAATGTAAATCTGCAATAAAATCTACTTTCTAAAAAAATAATGAATAGAGGGCGCTTTCGGGAAAAGATCACATAAATAACGTATTTACCGAGCAATAATAAAATTTGTTTACGCATTTTAATTTAGATATAAAGTTCAATAAATCAATAGATAAATTTATGATAGATGAATAAATCAAAAGAAAACTAAACGCATGGGCGGCCTTTATAATTTATAAAAAATGACATAACAATGATGTTACATTAATTAATCCACAAAGTTTAAAACTGTGTTAAATTCTCATTCCCACGCTTCCCGGCCGCCACTCTGTTCAAAGGCACTTGTAACAAAGTTGACTTGTTTTATGGTTTTTTTTGCAATTCTGAGGTGTGCAGTTCGATTTTCTTTCTCGAATTGTTTAGAAAACCATCAATTTTAGAATATCTGAAATTTGAAATGAACTGCACACCAGTCCTGTGAAAGTATGATGAAGGGCATATGTTTTGCACGTAAATCCAATACAAGAGTTCTTAAATCGACAAAAATATGACGTCATAACCATTGCTTCGGGACAAATGGCGCAGTACCCCCCCCCCCCCCCCCTTCCACCCACTAAAACCGAACAACCAAAATGATGCACCCCGCCTCATGCCCCTGGTTACACCCCTTGATTTTGTTTATCTCTAATGGAGAGGGCGCAATCACACTGTTTCACTGTCACACTGGTTCGTTTTATTTGTCCTCCACAAACTTTGTTCACTCTGTGTATGAACATTGGTACGTGACGTGCAAGGCTCAAGATAACAGTTTTTTACCGGGAGCTACTTTATTTCCAAAGTAGCGCC
>CM069448.1:558366-705634 GCA_035610835.1 Ophiura sarsii | reverse complement strand
GGAAAATTGATGATAACCCCACTGAAATAAGGCAGGGTCGGCAATTACCGGAAATTCTAGTATTTCCCGTATGTGCGGGAAATAGTGGCCGGAAATACCGGGCATTTTTAAGGCAAAGATTCAGCTTACTGACGCAGAAATGTTGGCATTTTCTCACATGTATGTTCATGCCTACTAACTAACAAACAATTACTCCTGCATAAGGTATACATAACAGGAGTAAAATCCAAACACAAAGTGTGCACATTCAAATTCTGAACAACAACGTCCACGCCGAGTGTATGGGGTCCAGGAGCGAAGCCCCTGGAAGCTCCTTGGTTTAAGGCAATTTTAAGACAAATATTCAGCATTCCGAAGCAGTAAATTTGCCCAGGTAAATGTTCGGCATTTTCTCGCACGCTATTAACTATTAAACAAGAAGAGTCTTCAAAAAGACAAACAGCGCTTTAGAAGGGGTTGAGTACTACAGTTCATTCATTTATTTATTTATTTATTTATTTATTTATTTATTTATTTATTTATACGCTCTGCCGTTTACGGTATTGAGCACTTTGTTCAATGGCTTTGGGCATCTCAAAAACTGAGAAACGTGTTAAAAATCATGTAGAATTTTTTTAAAGGAGGGTCAATAACATCTGCAGAACGGTAAAATGCATAGTATTAATTAAACACGTTTTGTGACCAAATTTATGTCGTAAAATGTTGGAAAATTCAAGTTTTGAAAATCTGCGGTCTTCGAAATTACAGGAATCCTAACTCATTATAAACCTCATCAAATCATGAAATGAACCCTCGTCTACAAACAAACAAAAACTCCATGTACGTATTGCTCTATCTGCTTGGAGATAGCGAAGACCATGAATGAAATCCGCCATAGACATTACATGGCGAATATCGTACAGATTTGCACTGCAGTCCTCTGTGTAGGGAGTGTTGACAATAGCAAGGTCGTTTAACTATTGTGTTTGTTCATGCTTGTGACGACTGACCCCGTTTAACAAGAAACTGGCCAGTAATGGTCAGCTTGGCGAAATAGCGACGAAAATTCGCTTCTGCCGAGTTCCTTAGGGAGGATCAATCAAACAAACAAACAAACAAACAAACAAACAAACAATCTTCATAGCTTTCATATAGGGCTTGGTTGACCTAACTATTGACTGAGTCTTTCTGTAAAAGATACTGAACTCAACTGAACTCAACTACTTGTCCCCTTCCTGTCCTATACAGGGTGAATAAATAAAAAATTGTGCACGATTTGAAACGGCCATTTGACCTTGATCCGTGCATTGAACCATGAAATTATTGTTATTTGTATAAAGCGTTGTTAATCTAGTTTATCCTCCCAAAGTATGAAAGTAATCGACTGAAAAATAAGCAAACTGTGGCAAGTTTGGTAAACTGACCGCGTTTTTCGCCATTCCAATGGGATTTTACACACAGTAAAATTGGTTTTGCTAAAATGGTCATTATCATCACATTAATTGTCAAAGTGTTCCTGACAAATTATTCTTTCACTCTGGTATTTATGTTCCGTTTCAATAATAACGCTCTCCCAAATTCTTTTGGGGGTTTCTTCTCTAAACATAAAGATCTTCACAAATATAACACTAGAAATGCTAATAACTTTATTATTGATAATATTAAATCTAAAGTACTTCGTCATTCAATAATCTATAATGGACCTAAAATCTGAAACTCGCTTGACTCTACTCTAACTAGTTGTACACAAATAAACCGCTTCAAAAATAGTTATAAAAAGAAATTGATCTCTGAGTATCTCTGAGTTTGTTTGTTTCACATTTGTCATGTCGTTACCTACATTTCCGGCCCACTGTCATTGTACTCTTTTCACTTCATCAAACCATCTCCCTACTTATCATAACAACCTCCTATAGTAGTAGTATATACGTTGTTTTTTAATTCTTGATATTCACAGCGGTGGAGCCAAACTTAAAGCCTTCCAGGCTTAATGGCCTCTCCGCACACTTTCCAACATCACCTCTCTGGACCCAGGGCCGTCAGAAGGGGGGGGTGCGTTGGGTGCGGACGCACCCCCCTTGAAAATCTCTTCTTTTTTTTGTAAGGTAAAAATGGCGTTTTTCTTAGTTTCAAATTTCAATGATAGTAAAACTACTCATAAAACATTGACTACAGTGCTTTTTGGACTGCTAAATTTTGTGTCCGTGCGAAATTTTTTGACCCCCCCCCCCCCCCCCCCCCCCCCCACTTACGTGAAATTCACGAGGTGACTGACTTGGGAAAATTTGGGGCAACCTTTTACGAAGAAAAAAAACCTAGCTACGCCACTGCTTCCGGTAAAAAATCGTGAAAACGCACCCCCCCCTTGGGCAAAAGCTGCTGACGGCCCTGGGACCACTCTCATCGCCTGATATTTTATATTTATTATTAGCTTATCCTTTGTATCATTCATTTCACTATATATATCGTCTAGATTTATCTCTTTCATGATATCATACCATTCCTGATTATATATCTGTTTTCTTGATGTTATATTTTGTTATATTGTTATATTTGTATGTTGTTGGACTGTGTAAATAAATCTTATGAATGAATGAATGAATAAGTCATTAGGCTATAATACTCTGATACTGAGTTGTCAAATGAAAAGGCAAATATAAATACAAGCATCACCTGTTACAGACCAAGAAGGCAATCTGTCTACAAGAGGTGGAGGCACGTGTCAGAGCTGAAGTGACAGGCTTCACCGCAACAGAGGAATGGTTAGACAAGCTGTTCGCATGTTGGACAAAATGGTGGCCATGTCGAATGAAGGCTTAATTAAAAAAAACACCTTAAAATCAGCAAACAACTAACTGATTTATATTTTAAACTGCAAGGAAGCTAACGTTTGACTGTATATCTTAAAAAACACCTTAAGCAGAAGACCGTAACCCATACCGTATAATTTGTGAACCTAAAGGCAAATGTGAATGACTTTTCAGTGCAATTATCAAGAAACAAAGTGTCTTCAGAACATTTTATTTGTGCAATATTTTTAGTTTGTGTATTATTTATTTCAACAATGTTTTACCACCTTTGGCTCATTTAATATACCATGAACCTGTAATAAATTACAGGCACAGCAACGCCTTGCTTGTAGACTCTCACTCAATATCATCATGCTGCTGTAATATTCATGTCTTAACTGTGTAAATCCCATTGGAATGGCGAAAAATGCGGACAGTTTACAAAACGTGTCACAGTTTGCTTATTTGTTAGTCGATTACTTTCATTTTTGGGGAGGATAAACAAGATTAACAACAACAACAATTGTATGGTTCAATGCACGCATCAAGGTCAAATGGCCGTTTCAAATCGTGCACAATTTTTGTTGATTCACCCTGTATAGCCTTTGATGCCTAAAACCCCGCCCTTGACCCTGGCTCTAAATTGGCCAGAAGTTCGACCGAGCTCTCCTCTAATTGGCTGATCAAAATATGCTCATGAGACTTACCTTTACATTTTTCTTGCGCGTGCGCCACTGGACGCACACATGTTAGTCGATTACTTTCATTTTTGGGGAGGATTAACTAGATTAACAACAACAACAATTTTATGGTTCAATGCACGCATCAAGGTCAAATGACCGTTTCAAATCGCGCACAATTTTTATTTGATTCACCCTGTATAGCCTTTGATGCCTAAAGCCCAGCCCTTACTGGACGCACACGTATACGCGAAAGTTAGATTGTTTACAAAATATTCTCAAACCCTATTTTATGCCGAAAATATGCCTATTTTGAACCATAACTTTCCTTTAAATGCCTAAATCAATCATTTGAAAAGGCTAAACTAGTACGATGTCCGGAATGACAAAAGTAATATTTTGAGGGATTTTGGTGCACAGAATCTTAGAAATGTATGAGATAACTGGATGTCAACACTGTTTGACAGCGCAGGAAGCTGAATCTTGGCGAGTTTACAACCAGAAGTAGTTAACGCGTGAGTCTACGCAGATTGATCAAATCTGTAAACTCGCCAAGATTCGTCTCGCTGCTTTGACAGCTGATAAACAATAAACTCGAACGATGTCAGAGAAAAGAAAACATTGGATTAGGCCTATAATTAGGCCTATAATATAAACCTTATTTTGGAGGTTATTTCGTCGAATAGCAGGGTCAAATATGTAGATAAAAGATCTCCCCATGATTTATTAGGGTCAACTGTGATCATAAAGTGGTAAGAATCTAGTAAATCACCAAGGAAAATATCGTAAGTTTGAGATCCAAATTCGGCATACTCGCCGTGCATTAACACACGAAGTCTAAAATTTGCACTAAGGATTTTCAGAACCGAGGGCCCATTCTCGTTACACTATCTATCGTATGTAGGAATCTTTGTTTTTTAATTAGTAGGCATGTGAGAAAATCTCACAATTACTGCTTCAGAATGCCTAAAACCAGGAGCTTGCAGAATCCAGGGGCAATATCCATTGACCATTGTTTAATATGGTATAATTTTAGGCTTTTTAGTTGTAGTTTTTAAGATTTTACTGTGTAAAGCGCTCAGAGGCCTTTTCTTGTGTTGGGCTCTATATTAAGTACATTATTATTATTATTATTATATGATATGGATGTTTATGTTCAGGGGTGTAGGCCTACCTTCATTTTTTCTCCAACCAGCCAGCCGGGCTGGTAGCATGTAAAAGCCTGACTGTAAACTTACCAGCCAAACAAGTGATCTTCATTTACCAACAGCCGGGCGTGTATATTTGAAAAGTTACCCGCCCGACGCAAAAGTTACCTGTCACGGGCGTGCGGGCGGGTACTAAGTACAGCCCTGTTTATGTTGCTTAGTTCATTATTTAAATGTGCACACTTTCTGTTTGGATTTTACTCAGTCATGTTTAATACCTATATAGTATTAATAGGGATCATTGTCTTAATTAGTAGGCAATAGGCATTGTGAGAAAATGCCAAAATTAAAACCCAGGAGCTTCCAATGGACCAGGGTGTGTAAGATTTTACATGCAAGATCCAACTGGCAGTTGCTATTCCCAGTAGAGGTATGATGGCTTCCAAGATGTTAAGCCTGAGCGGATAGGAAACCTCGACTAAGGACAACAACTACCAGAGGGTGAGATCGTGCTCGTCCAAAGATGGAAAGACTTCTATCGTAATTTAAGTAACCAAGAAATTGACAAAGAGAAGGAAAACATGGCAACATATTCATATCAATTATCAAGTGTAACACTAACAAAACATTAAATTTAATTTAGCCTAAACTTCAAACTCATCCTCATTACAATGGCATGTGTATTCAAAATAGAATTGGAATATGGACTAAAATGGATTATTTTTGTTACTCAAATTATTGCACTCAGATTGCAAGTTATTTAAAAGTCACATTAAACATCCACCCACTATTTATTTAGTAAAACACCCCTCCCAAAAGTATCAGTCCCAACCCATGAGTTTCAGGAATGCATTCGGAAATGGAAGACGTGACATTTAGCGATATAGGTGGATATCATGCCATGCTCACGTATGCCCTCTGAAAATAGACCCTAAACAAAATAATAAGATTTCATTGATATAATTCCAAAATTGAACTTACTGTTCCAGACAGTTTCAACGTCCGATCAGATGTCTTTCTCAATGGTGTATGACCGTTGATCCAGGGTTGCCAGAAGAGCTGACTTTCTGGTGACGTCACAGGTTGTATTTGATGACGTATTCTGGATCAATTGATCGTACAAGTGACTAAATTGGTAGGCCCCCTCGTCTCCATTCATGAGGTAAGGTTTTATATCTTTGTTGGCTTTGCGACGGATCTAACTGGATTCTCTCATCCATCTGGTGTTTCTAGTGTCGTCTCTCGTGAGAATGTTTGTATCGTCCCAATTTATTAGATGGTTTTCAGTAGCAGCATGATCAAGAAAATCACATTTCAATTTTAGTTGGTTTCTGCCAGAAGTAAACATCTTCTCCACACATCCGCTACACTATCACCCTTTTACCAGTTGATATAATAATATAAGATTGCAAAGTGTTTCTCATTTACCATGGCAAAATGCTCCAGAATTTGCTATACAATCTTAAAAGTGCATTTAAATGTAACTGTTTATCATTTTTAATTGGAGTTTGACAACAATTTGCTACATTTTTTTACGAAAGTCCATCACTGTTACCCTGGGTTGGTTGTTTGTTTGTTTGTTGGGAAGGGGGGGGGGGGTTGTTGTTGTTGACATGGGCTGTCTGTATACCCAGGGGGTACTTATTTTTATTTAGTGGATATTAGGTCACAGGATGTGCTGCCAAATAGGGTCCTATGTTCACCCCTTTGGTAAATTAATGACCCCTTTTCATAACCATTTTTGGTAAATTTATGGGTCTGAAATCCTTAAATTTGCTGTTTTTCACAGAAATGTTAGCAAAATCTGTCAAATATGTAGGAAAATGATTGGTCTCTGGTAAACATATGGGTCCATTTTCCAGACATTTTTGCTGGCGGCATATCCCTACCAAAATAATATCCGAGTACCTCTCCTCCCCCGGGTCCGTATAATAAGGACACACGCTTTGGTCCTGATGGGACCAGATAAAGCAAGTTTCTTGGACCAGGCTATAAGACCCTGAAAATAATTATATAGATGGAAGTGACAGTTGGAAATACTTTCCTGTGGACATGAAAGAACAATTTGCCGGGGATTTGTTGCACAAAGGGAAACAAGATGGATTTAAAAGGCTATCAGGAACCACAGAAGATACACAGGAATACTTCCTTTATTAAAAGGATGCTGTTTGGTATTACCATAAATCCATTTTAGATTTTTTTTTAATTGAAAAATGGTAAAATATTGCATAATACTAAATAGTGTTAATAATAATAATGATAATAGGTAAACAGGCAAACGGACCTCTCAGGATGGGTCGGTCGATTGGGTGATTTAAAAAAAAACCAAACACTTTTTACCCCTTGAAAATGATCGTAAAAATCAAACAAATCTGTAAAAATAGTGCCATATTTTGACCATTATTTTGGTATTCATTTGCACATGAACATTTTATTCACCGATTTCTCAAAATATGGGTCAGTTGGGCCCATAGAACAGGGTTTCTTTTTTTTTGTCGCCTTAGAGGAAAATTGTATTTAAAAAAAAAAGAAACACATGGTTAGGCTATATTAAAAAAAATCATTTGTTTTAAAGCTCTCGTGCGCGTTAGTTAATTGAAGCGCGTTAGAAAAGTTTTTTTGGGTTTTTTTCAACCAAAAAAATCCCAAAATTTCACAGATTTGTCAGATTTTCATTGATCACATCATTTTAAATACAAAAGGTCACTTTTACAAGGATTTAAATATTTTATGTTTAAAAAACAAACAAAAAAAACCTTAAAAAAACACCGCATTCCGCATTAGATTTTGAAAAACTGAAGAGCTTTGAGACAAAAGATTTGTTTAATATAGCCTTATTGGTAAGTATTAAAGGGAAGCTTTCTCTTATTTAGAGGGAAATTAATGCCATCTTGTTGGAAATATTTTACATATTTTACACACCTGTTTGCTGATTGATTTAAAAGTTCCAATTTTTAAACCTTGCTGATTTTTCCATTTTCTTTCAGCTGAAGGTCAAGATGAACCATGTTCTGCTCGTCAACAAAGCGAGGTACAGAGTGCTGGACGTGCGTGTAAGGATGCGTGCCGAAGTCCTAGCGACTGTAATGATCGTAGGGAATGCGTATGTGATGGAGTATGTGGATTAAGTTGTGTCAATACTGGTAAGGTGTTATGATGTCATCAAGGGGGGGGGGGGGGGACACAGCGTAGCTAGGTTTTTCATGGGGAGGGGGCAAAAAATGAAAGTGAACCTAACAAGGACTTGATGACATGCATTCTTCCAAACCGGCATTAAAAATCGAGCTCTTGATAACTGGCAGTGCCAATATCTCGACCTATACAACCCAAATATTTGGGTGGGGGCGGGGGGGGGGGGGGGGGGGGGGGGGGGGGGGGGGGGCGGCTCCACTGGGGGATACCAAATGGCTTCCCATTGTAGCTCTAGAATTGATCAAAACTATTGCTCAAACTCTCAAAGGAGTTTATTTTCTTACATTTT
Organism: Ophiura sarsii; assembly: GCA_035610835.1. Lineage (NCBI taxonomy): Eukaryota > Metazoa > Echinodermata > Ophiuroidea > Amphilepidida > Ophiuridae > Ophiura > Ophiura sarsii. The sequence continues at coordinate 697,557 of CM069448.1, read as the reverse complement.
TATTTCAGCATCAAAATATTTGGGAAATAACAACCTTGACAAATGGCATTGAACAAATGTGAAGAAATTCTAACCTTGTTTAACATTTCTATTGTGACCATATTCCCTCGTTTTCGGAGCACTAATTGCTCTGAGCATGCTCAGTTGGATAGCACGGTCCTCTTTTGACGTAAATGTGCCAATTATGAATAATGTCTATAGCCCTGCTGTCAGTTTTTGATTTAGATCCTCAGATATTGGACAATTGCACAGGTTTAGGATTTCACATAATTCAAAACACTATTAAAAAGAGATTTTGTCAGACCTTCGTAGTAATAATAGATTTGTCACCCGCTAAAGAGGTAGCGAAAGTCTTGCATTATTTGTTTGTTTGCACGGTCGGTCTGTATGGACACATGCTTGGGTCCTGAGGACTCGAGAAAATTAGCTCGGGCCAGGCTTAAAAAGCTTATATTTAAGCATGCTGGCTAAATGAAATGAAAGTAAGAAAAGATGGAAGACAGAATGAAGTAAAAAGAGCCACATCCAACAAATAAATTAACGATTTTGCAATCCACCTTCAGACTTGGGAAAAGAATAGTCTTGATCTCATTTGCTACACAGGCGTTATTAATTTGAATACCTGACAAAAATATCATCTTGAATGGGGACATCTCTGGGTTTTATGAGTAGGCCATGTCTTTATTAACTATCTCCCATGTTTTTGTCTTAAAGGGAAAGAAAACTACTGTCCATCTCTTGACCGCCTTGCTGGCAGCCAGCTGATATCCCAAGAGTCAAAGAGTTATGGCACCATTGCCAGATACTTGTGTGACCCTGGATATGAGTTGTTGAGTGGGGATTTGATCAGGAGGTGCAGAGGGGATAGGACATGGAGTGGACTTCCTCCCAACTGTGCAATACCAGGTAGGAAATCTTATCTTAACCCTAACCTCCTACCCACATTTTGCAAGGACATTTTTTTTCAACTACAAAAAGTGCGGACAAAAAGATAGGCCACGCCCCGGGGCTTGAACCCACAACCTCTCGGTTGAGAGATGAACGCCCCGCCCCACCAGTGCGTCACGAGGTCAACCATACTTGGCCAAGTATACTCAGCCAACTATGTAGCCTGGGGCTTTATTTCATAAAAAAAAGTGCTTACACAGATGGACTGCACCGTGGGCATTTGTAGCACTGGGGGTGGTTAGCAGTTAAAGGTCAATAGGCATATTTGAAAATTACAAAGTGCCAAATACAAACAAATCACTTAGGCCACCCTGTTTTATGGGCAGACGGACCTGTCAAGTAGGGTCGGTCAGGCGGGTATTTATAATATATATTTTTAACCTAAAATGTCACCAAAATCTGCAAACATTGGGAATTTTTAAAAAAATATGTGAAAAACGGCTGATTTTACATGATTTTTGGCTTTTTGCCCAACAAGATCATACAAATTGGTTCCATGTTATATCATATGCCTCCTTGCCACAATTCATGCTTGTTGTGCCCTCCGGATCGTGTCACTTATGTTTAGGATTCATACAATTAATTTTTGTTTGCTTGTTTTTATTTGTGAAGATTGCCCAATAAAAGAAGCTGAGATTACCGACACTGACAGATTATGCATGGAAACATGCATCAATGATACTGACTGTGCTGCGAATGAGAGATGCCTATGTGATGATATTTGTGGATTTACATGCATTCCAAACAGTAAGTTGATGAGAACTACCGGCCGATTGGTTGAAATTTAGAATGTGTCAAATTTTGTGCCAATCAAAGACATTGTTAGAATAATTACATTTTTCAAAATGATTAGCATAGGGGAAGGTGGGGTAATGGCGGACGCGGGGTAATCGCGGACGGGGCTGTATCTAAAGGCAGGTGAAAGAAGGTGGTATTTTGCCACCCTATGATGTTAGGTGCCTCTCCATTGAAATCACACAAAACCTAAATGGGATGGTTGTCTCGCAAATTCTCGCGAGAATTACAAAAATCACTTTTTGGGCAAGTTTATATTTTGGTGCATTACTTTCTCTTTGAAACTGGTATTTCTACATCAAGGAAAACAAAGTCTTATTATTTTTTTATTTAATGTATGATACCTTCTGATAAAAAAGAAATGAATTCGGAGTCACAATGATGAGCATAATAATAAGAGAGGATGTGCCCATACATTGTACATGGATTGGGGTAATCCCGGACATGTACCGTTTCCATGGTAACCAATATGGGCGTGGTCAATTTAACATCATAAATCGGTAATAGTTGTTGACCATATAAATATGTGACATTGTTCTTTGATTTCTGCTACACTTTTAAAAAGGGTATTTTTTAACTCCCATTGAAATACTGTATTCCAATAAAAAGAGGGCTGCCATTGAAAAATACGGTCCGGGATTACCCCCAGAGTGTGGGGTAATGCCGGACGACGCCATTTTTTTTATTGCGTCGTAGCTTCGAATTTCAAAATGATGAGTTGATAAAAACTTGATAAAAGGTAGAACCATCACAGTGCTTTGTGTTTACATGATTTTTATTGTTATATGACGTATTATATGTGTGTTATACCTCTCTGACAAAATGTGTCCGCCATTACCCCACCTTCCCCTACACTATTTATAAGCACAGCTGTAATTGGTTATACAGATGATTATATCGTATAATTGACCAATGGGAATGTTTGTACGAAAGACAGGTAGTGCCCAGGGGGTTAAACAATGCAAAACAATGAAGTCCACAATTATTTGAGTGGTTTTAATTTTGCATCTGGTCATTTTGTAATGAGATGATTTATATCAATCTTTGGAGAAATTTGTTAGCTACATTTTGATACCTCGTTTATGACCAATTATGGTATGAAATTGGATCGATTGTCCCATATGTATTGGTCAAGCTATGAGTTTTTAAAAATATTTTAAAACTCATAGTGAGACCAATACAAATTGGACGTAAATAATCACATTTTATCATTATTATTATGTTTTGGATCCAATTTGTAATGACCAAAATTGTTATGTCGACATTTATTTGTACGAGCAAGATTTATCAGATACCGTACCTATAATATCGCAAATTATTGTGGGTAAAAACTTTAGGAAAACATGGCGGCATCCAGAGTGCTAGATATCGTGGTTCGTATATCGTCTTTCACCGACGATTACTACTTAATCTGTTAAAGATTATTATTAAAGAACAAGAACTGATTACCAAAGGTTTGTCACAGTTATTGGTAGCTTTTGAGTAGTGATTGTGGAGTCGTTGCTGTATAAATCTCACCTTTCCTGGTGTAAACAAACTATGTTTTTCTCAACTATGAATCGTGAACAGAGAACACAATGTGGTTTCATGGTCATCTGTGAGCACTCCGTTACACAATATTATCCACACATGGACACCTCAAAACATGGACAGTATTGTGTTCTCTGCCCTGTAACACATACACATATACGGAATGAATGTATGCATTTATTTCGTTAATGGTGCAGCAAACATGATATTGCCAAATGTTGTACTTCAAAATGTCACAAGTTGTTTATAATAACACTGAATGCATTGCATACACAAATATAATGATCAGAGCTCTGTTGCATGTATACATGGGACATGTTTAGGAGGAATATTCAATGCAAAACTCAGGACACATGCATTCAAGCATGCGTAACATTGTGATTTGAGACTTGCATGATTCTTAAAAGATGTCATAAATGTTGCACAGTTTACAATCTTTGGTAGCAAATGTGGTATCAAAATGTAGCTATAGTCTTATCGGTTCCAAATTGGTGAGAAATATGTGTTTTTTTATCTCTCCGTGCGCAAAAGTAATCCAAGGGTATGTGCATTAGTTTTACGCATACGCAAGCATCACACACATAATTCACAATGCGCCATGTTGCGTCAAGCAACGCGTGCCCACACTCTCATGAATTCATTCGGCTGCTGTAAACAGGTTCGCCAATTTGGACTGAACTACAGGGTGAGTAAAAGTAAAAAAACTGCAATAGTGGAAAGAAGCCATCTTGTTTTTGAAACCAAGTTGAAGTTTGAAATGTTTTAATCGTTAAAAGGTCAAGACCTGGAAAGCAATAGTTGCGAGCGCAATAGCAACATAGCCGGAAAGCGGAGACGACGACAACGAATCGTTAAAAGAATACCTTATTTGTTACTATATTTGTGTGAAAAAATGAAGTCAATATCATTTTCTGTTTGCATTTGGTGAACCTTTTACCCGTGCACCCATTTCACATGTTTGTCCACGAGATACCCAAATAATGCATTAGATCGCAAAGTGTGTCTCTCAATCAAATTTGGAAACTTGAGTACATTTGTGATGTAACTGGAATGTAATGCATCGTATCATGTTTACATGTGAGTTAACATACTCAAGTCACCCCACCCATGCTATGAATTGCTTATAATGTTCTAAATTTGAATAAAATCTGACATTTTCCAAATTTTTGTTGGCGGGATATTCAAATATGAAAATGCAATGTGTGCAATTGGGTTGTGCAGCAAAGAGGGTCACCAAAGACAAACTTAAAATGCAATCGACTTCATTTTTCACACAAAGTTAAGAACAAATATGTCATTCTTGCAACATTGCTTCTTTCCACTATTGCAGTTTTTTGACTCATCCTGTATAGGTGTATATCAAGTATAGTATGATATGATGAATTGATTCAGATTCAAATTTATAGGTCTCTCTTAAAGGGAGGTGTTCCGATTTCTGCATGAAGGGGCATCCTTAAAATAGTCATATTCCAAAGTTGAGTTGCATAACTCGTAATGGTTCTTATTGTCTAAAATCTGCCCATTGAGTAGTTAGCAAACTGGCCGGGTGGTAAACCACCTTTGGCAGTAATTCACTGTATTTTGGCCTATAGCGTCTAAATGGAACATATTTTGCGCCTAAGATTTTACAGACATGATGAGAAAAATATAGGGTTTCTTCTGATATCAAAATATTTTGATGTGAAAAAGCAGCTAAAGTGATCGGAACGTCACCTTTAAGTATAGTGTTTATCACATGTATACACTGTTATAGACAAAGGAAAAACAAACTCTTCTCTACATGCTAGACTGACCCGGCCACAATCTTTCTTTTTTTTAGATTTTTTTGACCGCTCAGATCTCGCATTTTTGCTGTCTTTTTAAAATTCTCTTGAAAATGATGGTAACTTTTGTAAACATTTTTAATATGAAATAAGCGGATGTTCCTAAGCACAAACATCCTTATTAATTTGTAAACAATTTAATTTATTTTTCAGCTCAAGTGGACTACTGTGAGGCGATACCTGACATTGATCATGTGCAGACTACTTATGATCGCCCATCCAGGTAAGGCCTGTAAATTTATATATCGATCATGTGCAGACTACTTATGATCGCCCATCTAGGTAAGGCCTGTACAAATATATATCAATCATGTGCAGACTACTTATGATCGCCCGTCCAGGTAAGGCCTGTAAATTTATATATCGATCATGTGCAGACTACTTATGATCGCCCGTCTAGGTAAGGCCTGTACAAATATATATCAATCATGTGCAGACTACTTATGATCGCCCGTCCAGGTAAGGCCTGTAAATTTATATATCGATCATGTGCAGACTACTTATGATCGCCCGTCTAGGTAAGGCCTGTACAAATATATATCAATCATGTGCAGATTACTTATGATCGCCCGTCCAGGTAAGGCCTGTAAATTTATATATCGATCATGTGCAGACTACTTATGATCGCCCGTCTAGGTAAGGCCTGTACAAATATATATCAATCATGTGCAGACTACTTATGATCGCCCGTCCAGGTAAGGCCTGTAAATTTATATATCGATCATGTGCAGACTACTTATGATCGCCCGTCTAGGTAAGGCCTGTACATTTATATATCAATCATGTGCAGACTACTTATGATCGCCCATCCAGGTAAGGCCTGTAAATTTATATATCGATCATGTGCAGACTACTTATGATCGCCCGTCTAGGTAAGGCCTGTACAAATATATATCAATCATGTGCAGACTACTTATGATCGCCCGTCCAGGTAAGGCCTGTAAATTTATATATCGATCATGTGCAGACTACTTATGATCGCCCGTCTAGGTAAGGCCTGTACATTTATATATCAATCATGTGCAGACTACTTATGATCGCCCGTCTAGGTAAGGCCTGTACATTTATATATCAATCATGTGCAGACTACTTATGATCGCCCGTCCAGGTAAGGCCTGTACAAATATATATCAATCATGTGCAGACTACTTATGATCGCCCGTCCAGGTAAGGCCTGTACAAATATATATCAATCATGTGCAGACTACTTATGATCGCCCGTCCAGGTAAGGCCTGTACAAATATATATCAATCATGTGCAGACTACTTATGATCGCCCGTCTAGGTAAGGCCTGTACAAATATATATCAATCATGTGCAGACTACTTATGATCGCCCGTCTAGGTAAGGCCTGTACAAATATATATCAATCATGTGCAGACTACTTATGATCGCCCGTCTAGGTAAGGCCTGTACAAATATATATCAATCATGTGCAGACTACTTATGATCGCCCGTCTAGGTAAGGCCTGTACAAATATATATCAATCATGTGCAGACTACTTATAATCGCCCGTCCAGGTAAGGCCTGTACAAATATATATCAATCATGTGCAGACTACTTATGATCGCCCGTCTAGGTAAGGCCTGTACAAATATATATCAATCATGTGCAGACTACTTATGATCGCCCGCCCAGGTAAGGCCTGTACAAATATATATCAATCATGTGCAGACTACTTATGATCGCCCGTCTAGGTAAGGCCTGTACAAATATATATCAATCATGTGCAGACTACTTATGATCGCCCGTCTAGGTAAGGCCTGTACAAATATATATCAATCATGTGCAGACTACTTATGATCGCACGTCTAGGTAAGGCCTGTACAAATATATATCAATCATGAGCAGACTACTTATGATCGCCCGTCTAGGTAAGGCCTGTACAAATATATATCAATCATGTGCAGACTACTTATGATCGCCCGTCTAGGTAAGGCCTGTACAAATATATATCAATCATGTGCAGACTACTTATGATCGCCCATCCAGGTAAGGCCTGTATAAATATATATCAATCATGTGCAGACTACTTATGATCGTCCATCCAGGTAAGGCCTGTACAAATATATATCAATCATGTGCAGACTACTTATGATCGCCCGTCTAGGTAAGGCCTGTACAAATATATATCAATAATGTGCAGACTACTTATGATCGCCCATCCAGGTAAGGCCTGTACAAATATATATCAATCATGTGCAGACTACTTATGATCGCCCGTCTAGGTAAGGCCTGTACAAATATATATCAATCATGTGCAGACTACTTATGATCGCCCGTCTAGGTAAGGCCTGTACAAATATATATCAATCATGTGCAGACTACTTATGATCGCCCGTCCAGGTAAGGCCTGTACAAATATATATCAATCATGTGCAGACTACTTATGATCGCCCGTCCAGGTAAGGCCTGTACATTTATATATCGATCATGTGCAGACTACTCATGATCGCCCGTCCAGGTAAGGCCTGTACAAATATATATCAATCATGTGCAGACTACTTATGATTGCCCGTCCAGGTAAGGCCTGTACAAATATATATCAATCATGTGCAGACTACTTATGATCGCCCGTCCAGGTAAGGCCTGTACAAATATATATCAATCATGTGCAGACTACTTATGATCGCCCGTCCAGGTAAGGCCTGTACATTTATATATCAATCATGTGCAGACTACTTATGATCGCCCGTCTAGGTAAGGCCTGTACAAATATATATCAATCATGTGCAGACTACTTATGATCGCACGTCTAGGTAAGGCCTGTACAAATATATATCAATCATGTGCAGACTACTTATGATCGCCCGTCTAGGTAAGGCCTGTACAAATATATATCAATCATGTGCAGACTACTTATGATCGCCCGTCTAGGTAAGGCCTGTACAAATATATATCAATCATGTGCAGACTACTTATGATCGCCCATCCAGGTAAGGCCTGTATAAATATATATCAATCATGTGCAGACTACTTATGATCGTCCATCCAGGTAAGGCCTGTACAAATATATATCAATCATGTGCAGACTACTTATGATCGCCCGTCTAGGTAAGGCCTGTACAAATATATATCAATAATGTGCAGACTACTTATGATCGCCCATCCAGGTAAGGCCTGTACAAATATATATCAATCATGTGCAGACTACTTATGATCGCCCGTCTAGGTAAGGCCTGTACAAATATATATCAATCATGTGCAGACTACTTATGATCGCCCGTCTAGGTAAGGCCTGTACAAATATATATCAATCATGTGCAGACTACTTATGATCGCCCGTCCAGGTAAGGCCTGTACAAATATATATCAATCATGTGCAGACTACTTATGATCGCCCGTCCAGGTAAGGCCTGTACATTTATATATCGATCATGTGCAGACTACTCATGATCGCCCGTCCAGGTAAGGCCTGTACAAATATATATCAATCATGTGCAGACTACTTATGATTGCCCGTCCAGGTAAGGCCTGTACAAATATATATCAATCATGTGCAGACTACTTATGATCGCCCGTCCAGGTAAGGCCTGTACAAATATATATCAATCATGTGCAGACTACTTATGATCGCCCGTCCAGGTAAGGCCTGTACATTTATATATCGATCATGTGCAGACTACTTATGATCGCCCGTCCAGGTAAGGCCTGTAAATTTATATATCGATCATGTACAGACTACTTACGATCACACTTCCATGTGAGGCCTGTACAAATAAATTGTTTGTTACTTGTTTCTTGTCATAAAAATGATAAAAAGTGTATGAAATTTCCAAGCAAAACATACATTTTTAAAATTGTGAATGTTCAATTTTTTTAAAGGAACTGCCACCCGCACATTCAACTTTTTTGTTTTAATTTACAGAAACTCAAAGAGGAGGTGAATAAGGGGTCTAAGGGCAAACATACCTATACCAATTTCTGTGTATTATACTTATAATATACAAAGAATGTGTGTAACTGGCCAGACAGAATAGAAACTATAGTTTAATCATTTCCAAATTGACGAGAAATAGTCCGTTTTTATTTCTCGGCGCGCAAAATTGTGACCCAACGCTAGTAAATGAGGCACAATGAGGGAAATATGAATATTGAGGTTTAGATCATGATAAGATAATATGTATATATGTTAAGGGAAATTTGATACCAAAGTCAGCTTTGTCATATCACATTCCTAATAGATGGAGAGCCGCTATTGTCTCTATCGGAACAAATTGACAGTCGATCTGGTTATGATATTGTATTAGCCCATACCCTTGGCCTTCTGAAAACACTGGTCTTAAGTGCACCTAGCGGTGGGTCACGAGGTCAGAGGTCAATGACCTTTTTTGAGCCTCCATTTCACCTACATTTATGTTTTAGAGCAGAGAATGTGATAGAATTGTTCAACATTTTTCATAGTAGTCTCATCTTAAAGCTAATCATATTCTCCACACGTTGGTATGTAACAACATTGACATTGTTAACAAATGTCGCCAAAATAGCTAAAACAAACGAGAAAAATACGATTTTTTTTGGGTAAAAATGAAATTTCATGATTTTGAAAATGTCCCCTGGTTATGTAACCAATCATGATATTGAGTCGTAACTTTTTCAGAAACTGTCTCACATATGTTACTGTCTTGTGTCAAGATTACAACGAAGTACCTAGTCTAATACTGAATGTATGAATGTTCAAAGTCAGTAATTATGATTTCTATTTTCACACAAATTAACACCCAAAATGCATACAGCGCACTCTCGCAATCATCATTCATTCGTCTCAGCACAGACCGGGAACATAAAGAATTGCGCTCCGATGCGCCTGATTTTTAGCCAGAATATATTGACCTTGACTTTCGTGTACATTTTTTAAATAAAATAATTATCTTTCTGTTCAATGGCAGACTGTGACGTCAGGGGTCAACATTTTACGCACTTAGAGGGCTTACTATCTGCAGTAAAAAAGAGTGCATTAATTGTGATCGCTCTCGTCCGGAAATGCGGGAGAATTTTGATGAAATATTACCTTTAACAAATCGTTAGACATTTGCTGAACGTGGTGTTGTATATCCCACTTCTCCTAACTTCTACATGGAAGTAGTTCATTGATCATCAATGATATTCGCAGTCCGCTGTGATACGGTCTGGGTATTTATGTTTCTTCCTGGTGTATGCATTGGCAAGGTTCCTCCGAGTTTATATTGGAATGCTACGGTAGGAATGCATCTTTGAGATTGGCATGTAGACCGGGTTTTTTTGTGTGCTTCATCCTCGACATATGGTATTCAGTTCTGAGTTGCTCTCAATATTTGGCCGTGACGACGCAAATTGAACCTTCAATTTCCTAGAGAAAAGCTGCAACAGTTCAAGATGTGGAGCAGGGTGCAGTTTCGGTGGTGGCACAACTGGCCAACTGGCACAGCTTCCCATTTTTCTTGCCCCACAAGTCTTAGGTTAGTTGGTGCCAAGAGTTGGTCAAGAGTTGGTCATTAATCTGGAATGCTAGGAATTATGGGTTCCATACATCCATGATGCGCCAACTTGCACGACAGTGTCCCATCCCATGCATCGCAGCCACTGTCCTTTCGTATTTTACAGTCTCTGATTCTCCTTGATTTGGCTGTCCGACGTATACTCATTCCATAGGATGCGATACCACTGATTTTGCTCTGCCTCCATTACATCTGGACCTCCTCTTCTTCTTCCCTAAACACTCTCGGTACAGTGTTTGAGTTTTATCATCTCTGGAGTGCTTTTTCCTTTCCACGATATTTGGTTAACTGCATACATTTCACTGAGGTAGTGAGTCGTTTCAGTTGTAGGCCGTATCATCACGTATCGTGTTCAAGCTGTTAAAAGCACTATTTTGTAGTGCTTCTGGTTATTCCTGCCCATATCTATACTTTGTGCAGACTGCCTACACTTGCTCAATGTAAGTGATTAGTATAAGTTGTAAATTGTATATTCCCATACCATTTGTGTGATGATCACATTGATCACATTGCTTACTTGCTTGCTATCTTATGGCGACGTAAAAGGTCGGACATTTGTGATGGCCTTCCATACTGCTCTATCATGCATGCAATTTGTCAGATCTTGTCCACTTAAGCTGGTGTAAAGAATCCTGATTCCTGGGTTGTCCACTGGATCTCCTTCCATGTTTGGGTTGCAACAAGAGAACTTTGCTGCTTCGTCATTTCTCCGAAAACAGTGTCCGGCAAGTGTTAGTCTCTTCGACTGTAGCCTCGTAGAGATCGGCAATAGTTTCCCATACAAATCTTTATTCGTGGTATGCGATTGCCATGCAACATCTAGCGCCTTTCTTAGAAGACGAATGTAATGGCCATCTAAGGCCTTCTCTGGTTGACCAGGATTCTGCTTCATATATCAGGACTGGTTCCATTGTGGTTGTAAATAGCCTCAGCTTCATGTCCCTTGGGAGCCTACTTTTCCAGATATTATTCAATTTAATGCATTTAATTATGTGATCTCTTCTTCGAACGATTCAGATCTTCTATCTTCGATGATCATCGACTTTATCCGTAGGCTTCATCTCTCTAACCGTTGCTCTTCTTCTGCATCCCGGACAACTGGCTGTTTTATTGTCTTGCAGTTGTCGTAATCCCCAAAAGGTGACTATCACCTTCAAAATGTTATTAGAAACAATGTTCTAAAACAGCATTGAACTAATCATCTCCCTCACTATCACTTATCATATCTACCTCTTCATCATGTTCATCGTCATCGCTATTCAGACTCTCTGGATCTAGGACAATCGATGGTGGATATCTCTCTCCATCGTACCACACAATGGATAATGTGTCTTTTTGGTCATTCAGCCTCCATCCATTTTGATCTGGTCCAAAATCAACCGGGTTTGCTATGGATGCGTTCTTCCAAATTAAAGCCACATAGTTTGATATCTCAATCTTCTTTACTAGCACTGACTTGCAGGGTGGTAAGCAAGATGGGTCGGACGCTTTGAGTCGTTCCAGGGGTTCTTCCTTTTCGGAGAATAGAGTTTAGCAAACATTGCAAACCTGGCTTCATTCACGCTATATCCGTGGTGACTTTATCAACTTTTCCAACAAGCCCAAATGCTTCGGTAAATTTAGCACTCTTTACCATCACGTCATATGGCCTAGCCTTTCCTTTCCTAAGAAATGCTGCCGTAATCCGAACGCCGTATAATCCGAACCCGTATAAATCGCCAACTGACTGATATTGATCGTCCTTTCATGTATTATTGGACGATAATCCTACATCCATATACAGAAAAGCAGAGAGAAGATGTGCATGGTATAAAAGCAGAATGGAGACGTCCGTGTCACTGGCACGGATCGTAATATAAGGATACCCTTGTAAACGCTCTGAACAGTACTATGTATGGAAGATAACACGGGTATCCGCCTCCAGATGGTTACATGACAATTCTTGGACTACTGTTGTTGACATTTTTCCATTTTGTACCATGTATTTAAAACATTGTGTTCCGACACCATAGTAGAGTATGCGACTCTTCAGGATGTCTGCATATATATCCTTTTGCCACTCCACGGATAGGAATTCGAAATGTAGCAAAGCAGTCTTGAATGAGGATGAGAGGAGGCAGGTATTGAAGTCCGCGTTACGTTTCTGATCTGGGCCCTTGATAATATAAGAACCTTCATAATCACCGCGAGAGGATCGCTCTGGGTCTTTGATTGTAGGAGATTCATACCGATCACATATTAAGTGAACAACCCTGGACTGAATTGAGCACAGTTTGTCCATGATGGCTCTGGCAACTCCGCCAAATGTTCGTGGTAGCGTTGTAAATGTTCTAAAGAAGAACATTGCATCAATAAGATAGGTATCACACTTGTGAAGACTATCTGTGCTTGGTTTAACCTTTGCCTCTAGTTTTTCCATGATAGACTTCTTGGTTTAGTTCATTATACCGCTTTAGTACACAATGACACAGGTACCTCTATCAGAGGATACCGTATGTTAACAACATGCGCAGATCGATATCCTGCTTAGTTGAAAGTAACAACAATCGGCAAAAGAGATCCCTGGTACAACGAACTTCTGCCACTTTAAGATCCTTCGTCTTGACTTTCATCTTGATTGAATCAGAAGCAAAAATCTTGACTTAACGTTGTACTCAGGCTTGTACTCCAATCTGTTCCAATTTCTACAAAGTGCAGTATATCTCTTTAGTAACCTCAGATGATGCTGCTCGTCCTGTTGTGATGCAAAAGAGCTGGTCACCTTTGCAGTCTGGATCAAATGGATTCAAAATGGTCTTAAATGCATCAACGATACTCTTGACATTCTGCGTTGTCCCGTGTTATACGTTGTGTGCTTAATTATTGCGAAGCTTCTTCTTCGGGATCCATCCCTCCATTTCGAGAGGCACCCCACTGCCTTTGCCCGGAATGGCCTTAGCATCCATCTTGTGCGCGCTGTCTCGTTGTTGGTAATTGACGTTATGCCTGTATGTCTTGAGGCTGCATCTCTCTTAATGGTTTGTTCAAGGGTCAAATCTGCAGGGCTCCGAGAGAAGTTTTTTGAAGTTCGACGGATGGAAAGAGCTCCTTTGTGTAAAAAAGTTGACGAACTGGTTCAGCCATGTTTATTAGGTTTAGATGGTAGCGAACCATCCACCTGGCATAGTTTGGTCTGTGCGCTGCAAAGAATACGGGAATCATCTTTCCAAGCGCATATATGAATAAGTCTACATCAATGGTTCTGCATCCTCTATCGAATAGTAGGTATATCTTGACAAGGTCTACATAACCCATCCAATACTTTGCCGTTGCTCCATGTTTTCCTTGCCTGGTTTCGTTAGTAAATTTGTCGTACTTCGCAATGACCTCGGTGAAGACAGAAGACTGCTCCATCTTACGCAATTATTAGGGGTCTCTATTCTTCTGAAGTGTGGTCAAATGCTCAAGAAACTCGCTGGGTATGGGTCCGTTTTGACTGATGAATTGCTGTAAATGCAATGTCTGTATAGCCGTAACCAGTAAAGGATGGATCCGTTTACAACGGTTGAACTGCTTCCCTGAAAATACCCCATCGTGTGATCCTTGTGCAAGTACATCACAATCGCCTAGAATTTGAGGACCTCCTGATTCATCCAAATAATATCCTATGCATGCGAAATAGGTCATGGATATGTGAAATGGTCCGAAGCATATGAATAGGTTGTCAAATCTAGGAGATTCGGTTGATTGTATTTGTAATGGCGGTTTGGCAATAGCAAGATCATAGTGCACTACCATAAACTGCGGATTACATTCTTTGGCAACCTACTGTGACCGCTTCATGGTTTCCTTCACAACATCTAGTCTCGTATAGGTGGGAGTGATATGTTTTCCAAGTAATGCACCTTTTGCATTGGTAAGTCATCTACAGTTGTATGGGAGTTCCATCCTCTCCGGTGTGTCTTTAAGTAACGCGAACGAAATCATCCATAGTGTATCTTGCTTTAGTAGTTTAACCAAATTAGGTGGAACTGTGTTTGTGAAGGTTTTATACGAGAATGAAGTAGTTACAGGTTTCCCTCTAACAGGCTCACACTATGTTGCAAACGTTGTTAAGTTTCTCTTCTTAGACTCCGTAGTCGATACAACACTACTATCACCCTCGTCATCACCTTCTGACTTTCTTTTAGTACCATTTCTAGGCCCTGTTGCGATTTCTTCACTCTTCTCTATCCCTTCCTGTGTCACTTGTTGGACAGGCACAGCCATATGTACATCTAACTCTGCTTCTATTCCTCGCTTATCTTTTTCATCCTTCTCCATCACTTCATCACTGTCATGCATCTGTTTTGTCGGCATAGTCGCCATCTGTATCTCTAACTCTGCTTCTATTCCTCGCTTATCTTCTTCATTCTTCTCCATCACTTCCTCTGTCATCTGTTTTGTCGCCATAGTCGCCATCTGTATCTCTAACTCTGCTTCTATTCCTTTCTCATCTTCCTCACCCTTTCCTAGAAATTCATCTGTCATCTGTTCGGTCGTCATAGTCACCAGCTCTAACTGTAACTCTGCTCCTGCTTTTATTCCTCGATTACCTTCTTCACTCCTCTCCAACACCTCGTCTGTCATCTGTTCGGTCGGCATAGACGTAATATGTATCTCTAACTCTGCTTCTATTCCTCGTTTATCTTCTTCACTCTTCCCTATCAATTCAACTGTCATCTGTTTGGTCGACATAGTCGCCATCTGTATCTCTAACTCTGCTTCTATTCCTTGCTCATCTTCCTCACCCTTTCCTAGAAATTCATCTGTCATCTGTTCGGTCGTCATAGTCACCAGCTCTAACTGTAACTCTGCTCCTGCTTCTTTTCCTCGTTTATCTTCTTCACTCTTTCCTATCAATTCATCTGTCATCTGTTTGGTCGACATTGTCGCCATTTGTATCTCTAACTCTGCTTCTATTCCTTGTTTATCTTCTTCACTCTTCCCTATCACAAATGTGCATCTGCTAATTGTTGAAAAATGTTTGAAAAAGCATCCGTTTAGACACTATTTAACCGGCGTTTTCGTGTTCCAAGCTCTCAATAAAGGCCTAGAACCATGAAGTATTAGGCCTACTTATAACCACGTTATACAAAAATGAACACAGGTGTGTGTAATTAATACAAAATCAGTTTGGCAGCGGAATTATTTTGTAAAACAAAACCATAAACCACTGCGGTGTTGCATGATGCATCTGTTTATTTACCCGTCCCTCGACTCTTTATACAATGTTACACACCTCTGCCCATTTTGTCCTCAAAATAAGGTACACAAAATGCGATGTTGCTTTCGGGGTTTCGTCATGAAGTGACATTGAAGTCAAATGCTAATGTTCCTTGAACGCTATAAATAGCCCAATGAAAGCCATATGAAAATGTCTCCAAATTAATCGTGTTAATTATCAATTTACGGTTAATTAAGTGTATGGCATTGTAGATTGTGATTATGTGAATTGCAATATTTATACCTAGGCATGTATTAATCGAGAAAACCCGACATTCAATCACAAAGACGTGTATCGACCCCTGTGACGTCACAATACGCCAGGTGACTCAACGATCATCTATGTGATTATATTGTTAAAGATGTTCACAAACGTCAATGTCAATATGCTAGAAATCTGGTATATTTGAGCACAATTTGTTACGTTCTCCCGGTCTATACTGAGGCGAATGAATAATGATTGGGACAGCGCGCTGTAGGCATTTTGGATGTTAATTTGTGTAAAAATAGAAATCATAATTATTGATTTTGAACATTCATACATTCAGTATAAGACTAGGTACTTCGTTGTAATTTTGACACAAGACAGTAAGATATGTGAGACAGTTTCTGAAAAAGTTACGACTCAATATCATGATTGGTTACGTAACCAGGGGACATTTTCAAAATCATGAAATTTCATTTTTACCCCAAAAATCGTATTTTTCTCGTTTGTTTTAGCTATTTTGGCGACATTTGTTAACAATGTCAATGTTGTTACATAGCAACGTGTGGGGAATATGATTAGCTTTAAGATGAGACTACTATAAAAAATGTTGAACAATTCTATCACGTTCTCTGCTCTAAAACATAAATGTAGGTGAAATGGAGGCTCAAAAAAGGTCATTGACCTCTGACCTCGTGACCCACCGGTAGGTGCACTTAAGACCAGTGTTTTCAGAAGGCCAAGGGTATGGGCTAATACAATATCATAACCAGATCGACTGTCAATTTGTTCCGATAGAGACAATAGCGGCTCTCCATCTATAACCAAGGTTATAGATGTTTGAAAATCACTTTTTCTCAAAACATAAAATACAAATTGTCAAGTTATGGGCAATTTAAGTTTTGGTTTTGTTAACAAATCAATATAGTAATTGAAAATTGAATACCTCAAAATGTATTTTAAATCTTTTTTTTTCATCATGAATTTGAGTCATTGGTTCGATACAAGATGTATTAAAGATCAGAAATATGACTTGTTCTGAATTTGACTTATTTTGACCTTGTCCCACATTTGTGCTCTTAAATCAAATTAGCTACTGTCGCATTCCGCCACATTTACTCATGTAAATCCATGAATCCAAGCGTACACGCTTGATTATGGCCACATTGGGCTGCATGCTTGCATCACACGTATGATATGCACAGTGCGCTTGTTGCCTTCATGCGCATCGGCGTCCTTCTGTATTCATTCGATGCCGTTATGAGGCTTGGTCAATTTGGAACTGATCAAACTGTCTATAGCAATCTATGAATTGACACTGACTATAACAAGCTATCTACAAATGTATCTATAGTTATATTTTCAGACATTTTAGTGACATTTCCTTGATCAACATTTTCTGTTTTACAGAATTTTTGGAACGGTAGCCACATTTGAATGTGAGGTAGGTTACACACGTCAATTAGGTAATCCTACATGGAGTCGTACCTGTGAAGGAGACCAGACATGGCGTGGTGAAGACTTGATCTGTACTAAAATATGTAAGTAAATTTGTGTAAACGACTCATTGAATCACAGATACACTTTGGGTTATTATTTCACCCCTGTTGAAGGCCGGCCCATGCCCTTCTGTTATAAGGGCCTGCTCAGAAGTTTTCAATTGATTCTAAAGGTATGAATGAATTAACTTCACCCACTATTAAATTAAGCTTATTATACTCCAAAAATAAAAGCTTATACTCCAAAAAACTAAACTATAGAGTTGAAATCAAAGTTACTTTGTTCATATGGTGGAAGTTATGATAATAATCAACCTTTCCCTCGTGGTGGTCAAGAAATGAAAAATTGATTTCTCGACCGTGATTTGAACCCGGGCTGGTTCTGAACTCCAGGCAGGTGATCTACCAACTGAACTATCAAGAAAATTGATATCGAAGCTAACGAAGCACTAGAAAAACATCTAAAGGGTTCAACTTCTCATATTTCTCCCGCTTCTCTAGCAACAAGCATGATGGAGCAAATAATAGCAGGCACAAACGCTAAGGATATTGCTCGGCTTCAGCGCCTCCTAAACTGATCTTCTGTAAATCCAAAAAAGACCATGCATCCCCACTATTGCACCAACTACACTGGTTACCTGTTAATCAACATTATTAACTTCAAGTTCTTTCTTTACGTCTACGAGTGCCTCAATGGACTGGGCCCGGCTTACCTTACATCGTGCCTTACTTTGTATTCGTCAGCGCGTGAGGGGTTGTGATCAGCCTCTGACGTCACTCGTCTAACTGTACATAAAATCCACAACAGGACAATGAAGTCAGCAGTCAATAGGACATTTTACTATTCTGCTCCTGGGCTATGGAATGCCCTACCGCCATCCATTCGTTGTGCCAGAACGGTTTCTAGCTTTAAGAAGGGTCTGAAATCGCACCTCTTCCCCCAGTAGCTCATTGCATGCTTCAGTCAGGTCCCTTTGTTTTGTTTTCATGTTCTTTACTATTTTGTGTATATTTTTCATGCATTTTGTATTGTTCTGTCATCTTTAGCGCTGTGATCTTTATGAAATGGCGCTCTATAAAAGCCTATTGTATATAATAATATAAATTCTAACACATTAAACATGAAATCAAAGTTACTTAGATAACGAGATGGAAGCGATGATAATAATTAATCTTTCCCTCATTGTTTTATTTCTCTTCAACTGTCATTAAGGAAGTAATTGTTCATGCTGTGTAAACATTGTCTAATAAATGTGCATTTGGACTCCATAAATAGGAAAAGTGTCCTATAGTCTATTTACCTTCCTCTGAACAGTGATGTAACTTTGTTCACTGGGATTTTAGTGAATAGTGTGGTGATGTCACTGTCTCATGGAAGGTAAATAGACTAATAGTAGGGGTAGCACACTTAGCACATTTTAAGGAAAACCAGTTACTCATTTTTACTGTGTATATTCTCTATGGGGTTTTGCATAGAGCCACTGCAGGTAAGAAAATCTAAAAGGGTGCTGTTCAATGAAGTGTCACATGAAAGTCTTTGGTCAAAATTGTGTTTGTCAACATGCAATGGGAACTTGAATATTGTCCGAATTTTTCTGACAATGTTCAAAATTTGCATATCACTGGGGAGGCGGAGCTATGGACATTTAAATATTTCAAACCTTCAACTTTTATAAATGCTGTTCAAGAATACACTGTGAACACTAGAATTGAGAAAGCGCAAGTCAAGTACTCAATTTTCGCAATTTACCCTTTTAACAAATTTTGTTTCCTTTTCGAGATAATTCAAATATGCATATTTAATGAGCGAAATAAGCTCATTTGCATATTACCAAATATGGTTAAAAGACAATTTTGAAGCATTTTCTTTATTTTTTTTAACAATCTCAAGTGATTAAATGCACAAACAGGTCTTTTGAAAGTTATTTTGACTCAAGATTCTGAAAATGAGTCATAATTTACAGTAAATTGATTAATTTGTATCATTTCTATGAAGCCCATACATTAACTTGTACTTAGTCATTTTTCGGGCTTGCGGATAGGCGTTTTTGGCCAAATATGCCATTTTCGACAACACTTTTTACGAAAATTAGCAATTTCTAAGGATTGCAATTTTCATTTCTTGTTTATATGTAATAGACTCTAAAAGAAAATCCAAAAAATAGGTCTCCAACTCATCTACTTTTTCTTTAATTTGATTTCAAAATGCCTTTTCATTTCAGATCAGGTTATAAAGCCTATTTTCTGACGATTTCCCATAGAAAATAACCAAGATTTGACAAACCCTATTTTTACGATAATTTCACTTTGCATCGACCAATCTCGATCATTTAACCACCAATCTTTTTCTCTTTACAAGATCAATCCAGTTAACTTAAAATGAATAAGCTTCTAAACAATTAAAAAAATAGTGTGCTAGCCCTACTAATAGCAACAATAGCAATTTATAGATTGCCCTGTCCCGTGCATAAGTTCCTTAATTTGTAAAGGAGCACCAGTATTTGCAAATCACTCAAATTTAAACTGTCTCTGCAGCCTTGTTTAAATTGTGTTACAAATAAATGTTTAAATTCTGAAACAGACTTTAGTTCCCGCGAAGTATCTTAACACTTACCAGATGCAACAAAAGGCCACAGCAAATAGCTGCTGTGCCGCATACTTCATGGTTTTATCTCGTACCACGATCCAGCGAGCTGTCAAATGGTCTCGAAAAACTTAACTTTTTTGAGCTATCAGTTGGTCGTCCCCGGCATGGGCAAATAGCAATCTTTCCCCCCCCCCCCCCAAATTTGATCCCTTTTTCTCCTCTTTATTGTCACAAACACGTTTAGGGACCGACCATTCATTATTTATGATGGAGGGTGTTTGGACAAATTTGAGACTTGTATGTCAAAATTACCTACCCCCCCCCCCCCCCCCCCCCCCCTACAGCTGAAACTGAAAATTACATGACCCACCTGCTAACCAGTAGCTTTTTACACAAGCCCCCCTATTTCAACATATGAAGGTTTTGTGACACCCCCCCCCCCCCCCCCCCCCCCTTCAGCAAAAATAATGAACGGCCCCTTGGGGAGTTAATCAACACCTTTCTCCCTGTTCCTTTTAATAAGTGCTAACCATTTTTGCCAATATTTCGGGATAAGATACCTATTGGTCAAATAAAGTCTTTGAAATATTTCAGATATACAAAACAGACTTTAGAAACATGCTGATGGATTCTTTATTTTGCAGTGTCCTGTCCAGACCCTGAACAGGTTCCAGATGCAGAGATTGATGAGTCATACGAATCAGACCTGTATGTGCCAGGTGATCTGGTGTATTACAGGTGTAACCATGGTTACTATCGGGAGGGATATGCGTATATACGATGCCAAGAGGATGAAACATGGACAGAGCCTGTTATTGAATGTAGAGGTATGTATGGTTAGGCTGGGGTATCAAAGTTGACCTGCCCTTTGCGATCAACCCAAATATGTGAAAATCTAGGGTTGCTTTTTTTTTAAATATCATATATGATGGTTGATAAATAGCAAAATGTGATCTGTTTATGTTTAACTGCGACATAAATGTATAAAATCATCAATTACTCACTTATTTGTTAAATATTTAAAATTAGAGTTGTTTGGCCTAATTGGAAGAGATTTATAGGCAGACTTTCGTGAAAAGGTAGGGTGAAAGGCACACTTGTCATTTGGGATGGAAACCTGCCCTCATTTTCCCACCAAGCTGATATTGTGTGCTTTTTATATTAATGCTCGTATATTTAAAAACTCACAGCCAAAAGAAAAGAGCCCAATAGGGTTGAGTCATTTCGCAAATTAACACTTTGTTAATAAACACCTATTTTAGTTTTGATCCAAATCGGCGAAGCCTCCTTAGGTCGTCCAAAATTATCGCCATTTTCACTTACGTACAGAGCGTACGTAACTTTTTACCCCCCTCGAGTTACGTACGCAATAAATGGCGACATTTTATTTTATTTTGTACTTTAAAAAAAAAGTCCCGCCTCTCAAGATCGCCATTTAAGTTACGTACGGTTGGGATATATTTTGACCCCCTCCCCCCTCTTACGTACGCTTTGTACGTAACTGAAAATGGCGAAAATTATGGACGACCCCTTACAACAGCCAACGAATACAGAATTGGGACACGGACGCGTTTGAAGGCAACAAGCGCACTGTGCATCATGTGCAGATTTACTATTTGGTTTAAACGTATATCATAGTTAAAAATATGTAGACCTTGCACTTTGTTTTATAGGTATAGTTAAAAAAAATGAGAATTTGGAAATGGCACAGATTTTCATTAAATGGTGTTAATCATGGCTTATATTTGTTGATTAGTGGCAAATTTGGTGCCAAAAATATTTATCAAAATGTCTATAGCCTGTTTGGTCAACAAAGATTCATCCAAATATCTATCTAGCCTGTTTGGTCAACAAATAATCACAAGTCACTTTATAAGATATACACAAAGTGATTGACTTTCTTTTGTTGAGGTCTTTAGTATGCTTACTCACTTTATTGGTTACCGTTATTTTACTTACTCTGTGGCTTATATGGGTATAGACTAATGAATAATTGCGAGACAATAACATATAGGCCTACATATAAAATGCAATTTCATAGTTGTATGTCTTTATTTTTTATTTAAAGGCATATTATGCGATTTTTTGGGGACGCCCTCTATCCTTGATTTTTTTTTGAAAGCAGATTTCTTGCAGATTTACATTTCTGATCATAAATGAATATATTCTGAGTTACAGAGCGATACGATTCCTATTTACCTCATAATCATGGTTTTAGAGCGGAATTTAGAGTGTCATGCTATCAGGACAGTTTATTTTCACTCTTTGGAGGACGGGTACCGGCATCCTAAGATTTTCAAATCGAAGTTTGTGTGCGAAATATCTCGAAAAATACAGCTTGAATTAGTAAGATTTGTGGACACGATATTGGTACAGTATTTACCTCGGCTGAGTTCGAGTGACTGGTTATTTGGAGAATTATGAGGGATAATGTTCCCGCGATAGGGATATTTATTTTCTATTCCGCCATCGTCACATCAAAGAAAATGGCGGCGATTCTAGTTATTGTACCCCCCGTATATCACCATAATGTTTTATATACTCCATGCGCTCCGTCGCTGATCGCAAGCGTGGATCACCGTTTTTCCAATCAAGGGGCGTAATTTTGTTTTGTCGTGGTTTACTACTCATGTGTGTGGGCGGAAAGAGTTCAAGCGTAATAGAGCATGAAGCTAAAACTATATGAATCCCCCAATCCCAAACGCCACTACGCGCAATTGAGTTTGTTGAATTTTGTTCACCGCTAGGCTATGTACCACCCCTAGAGATTGCCTCAGAAAAAAATTGTGTTTGCGATTTCGTCTTTATTAATCCATCAATGGATTCCGGATTTTGTGAGCATGTACAAATCGCAAATAACTTGGACGAGTTCAAAGTTGGGGTTAATCTGCCTCATAGGAGTAAAACTATTTTTTTGCCTTGAGAAGCATATTTTTCTTAGTAAAATACAACGATGCATGCTCGGGGGTGGTACTCACGTATGTAAGGCATACGGGGAGGTGCCGCTCCAGTGGGTCGTTTTTCATGAGACATCCTTAGCCATGGGTAGGCTTTTCAACTGAAAAATCCTTAGACATGGGTCTATCCAAAATCACCCTTAGAAATGGGTAGGGGATTTGATTCTCCAGCGGCACACCCCCGACCAAACCAAATCTGAGTACCCCCCCCCCCACCCTTTTTCCCGGGGATGTATGAGCGTTGCTATTTTTGTTTGATGTTTACATAACAAATAGAGTCCCCCGACTTGTCGCGGTTTTAGTTATACCATTGTAATACTTGCTACGGATCACCATACTTGATGTATGAGGGCGAATCTTTGCTGTATAGATAATCAATTGTTTGATGTTTACGTAACAATTGGATGCCTTTTTCACTGAATCACGCTGGGCCCATTCATTAGTACATGGAAAGAGCGTGGACATTTACATAATTATTTTATGTTTACATAACAAACAGAAAAAACTTGTCGCCGCGGTTTTAGTTATACCATTGTAATACATGCTAGTATTACATTTTACACCATACTGGGGGATGTAATCTATTCAAATCGGTGGTTCGTAAAGAACTATGGGCAAATCATGCACATTTTTAAACCATTTTAGGTAAAAAGCGGTTTACTTTCATGATTTTTAGTTGCTTGTGCGGGGTTATATAGACATCAGTGAATACATTCTAGCCACATCGTACTACATCGCTGTATTCATCTAGGTAAACATGGAGTTTTCTACATATTTTGGTCAACTAATTTTCAAAAAAATGTCGCCCTCTGAAGTCAATGATATGAACATCCCTAGCATTATAATAGGCTATACCTTTTAATTGAATATATTATCGACTCGCAGATAGAAATGATCGGTTCTTTAAAAAATAAAAATAAATTATCCAAACATTAATAATAATGATATTTGCGTCCATTTTCCAAATTTTGACATTTGTCGGTCAGACTCAGGCCTACTTATTTTTTTTTTTTAAATGCTCATGATTTCTATACGAAAGACATTTTTGTCATGAAATTGATTGCGGCTTGACTTTTTTTTGTATCATCGATCTCATGTACCCCCAAAAAATGAATTATTTAACCAAATAATGGTATTTGGGCTATTTTTTCAAATGTTGATATTTTTCGGTCAAGCCGATAATTTAAAAATAAATCGTTATGATTTCTATGCGAATGACTTTTTTTGTCGCCAAATTGATTGCGGCTTGACTTTTTTGCATCATCGATCTCATATGTACCAACAAAAAAAAATTATTTAACCAAATAATGGTATTCGGGCTAATTTTTTTTCACATTTTGATATTTGTCGGTCAAGCCTAGAATTAAAAAAAAAATTGTTATGATTTCTATGCGAATTACTTTTTTGTGGTCAAATTGATTCCGGCTTGACTTTTTTGTATCATCGATCTCAAACGTACCCCAAAAAATTGAAATTACTTTAATAACCAAATAATGGTATTTGGGCTAATTTTTCAAATTTTGATATTAAGTCAAGCCTAGAATTTTAAAAAAAAATTATGATTTCTATGCGAATGACTTTTTTTGTCGCCAAATTGATTGCGGCTTGACTTTTTTGCATCGTCGATCCCATACGTACCAAAAAAAAATTGGAATTATTTAAACCAAATAATGGTATTTGGGCTAATTTTTCAAATTTTGATATTTGTCGGTCAAGCCTAGAATTTAAAAAAAATGTTATGATTTCTATGCGAACAACTTTTTTTGTCTTCAAATTGATTGCGACTTGACTTTTTTTGTATCATCGATCTCATACGTACCCAAACAAAATTGAATTATTTAACCAAATAATGGTATTTGGGCTCATTTTTCAAATTTCGATATTTGTCGGTCAAGTCTAGAATAAAAAAAAAAATTGTTATGATTTCTATGCGAATGACTTTTTTGTCGCCAAATTGATTGCCGCTTGAGTTTTTTGTATCATCGATCTCATATGTACCCACAAACATTGAATTACTTAACCAAATAATGGTATTTGGGCTAATTTTTCAAATTTTGATATTTGTCGGTCAAGCCTAGAATTAAAAAAAAATGTTATGATTTCTATGCAAATGATTTTTTTTGTCGTCAAATTGATTGCAGCTTGACTTTTTTGTAACATTGATCTCATACGTACCCAAACAAAATTGAATTATTTAACCAAATAAAGGTATTTGGGCTAATTTTTCAAATTTTGATATTTTAGAATTAAAAAAATTAAAAAAATTCTATGCGAATGATTTTTTTGTCGCCAAATTGATTGCGGCTTGACTTTTTTGTATCATGGATCTCATACGTATCCAAAAAAAAAAAAAAAATCATATAATGATATTTGGGTCCATTTTTCAAATTTCGGCATTTGGCGGTCAGGCAAATTAAAAAAAATCCTTATGATTTCTATGCGAATATAATTGTTGTCAAATTGATCTCATAGGTAACTAAAAAGGTGATAAAACAGCAAAAAGCAACTACTGCACTGGCATTTTTTAACTGTAGTGTAAACTAAAGTGCAAGTGAATGGCAGTAACAAAACAAGTAAATAAAGATGAATGATCGAATCTTTGACAAAAATAATCACACTAGAGTTAAGATTACATTATGTTAATATCCATGCTGATCAAATTACGGGCAAAATATCTGTTTTCAATCGACTACGAAAACTAATCTCAGTCATTCAATGCATCGCGAGACTGCCGAATTATGCGTATTCGCTGTCAATTGAAAGCAAAACCCATTTTACCGCAAAGCTTTTAATTGCCTCTTTATGCAGTTTAAAGAAATTTTAAGCCAAGTTTTCAATTAGCGTTTGCCTGGACTGTCGGTATACAAAGACGAATTTACAAAATTATTAATTTTAATCGATCGCGGCTATTCCGTTCAAAAGCGCATGTGTGTATATGTTAGTAGAGTCATTTTCTTGGGTTCCCGTCACTTTTGAGAGGTGTATGGCAGCTCATTTTTTCTTAAAATGGTTCTAGTTGACAAATTCACTAAGAAACTTTGGTATCAAGAAATTGGTCACGAAACCCAAGAAAATGACTATGTTTTACGATGTAAACAATAATATCATATGCCGCCGGGCGATCAGCTGATCGATGTTGAAAGAACACAATGCGCATGCTCTAATCAGTTTCGTTCATCTCTCGCCGGTGATGACGAATGACGCATAACGAATAAGATAGCCAAGTCGGCCCTCGTGATTGTGAGGATTGTTAGTTCAAAATGATGTTTTGGAATTCAATCAGGCAACTAAATTTGACTATCATGTCACACCTTGTGTACGCAACTTCGTGGATGGACCCATGTTCATCTTAATAAACTGTTTATGTAAAGATTATTACATTACTGTTTCTACTGCCTATTCTTCTTTGTATATTGTGCATTTTGTGTACAAGTGTGTTTAAATGTGCACTTCACTCAAACTTTCACCAGCCCCATTCCATTTAAATGGAATTTGCATTTCAACTCTTGCTAATTAATAGACAAGCATATCTATATAAATTACATGCTACAATCAGAGAGATGTTATATTACCTACACCTCCCTGCTACAATTGTATTGGTGACAAAACGTAATGATATACCACTAATGAGTACTGAATCTTGTCCCTGCGTAGAAAGGCAACATTTTCTTACCCGCATGGTCACCGCTAAGTCCTAGGTCCCCTTAGGGCGAAGGTTGCAACCGGAAAGTACATTAATCAAATCAAACTTTTTACCTTCACACCTAAACACAATCTCCAGGCCACATCAAACACCAACAGCAGCTCTGTCAGCAATTCATTCTTATGGTTGAATCAAATACAAAGCAAACCCTTTAGAACAAATAAACGGGTTTCAAATATTATCTCCCACACAATAAATCCAAACCACTTCATAATCATTTCATTTTCATACCATCACTCTCCGCCCGTCCTCCATGGTTCTGGTCAGATCCTAACATATCATGTTAAAACCAATACAATGTCAATAACTGCCCTATTGATAACCACTACATCTGACACTGCTAAACCCCATCAACCGCGAAACTCGAAAACCGCGAAACCCGAGAACCGCTCTAGTTAACCAATGATTTTGAAGTAATTAGGAATCGTATCGCTCTGTAACTCGTATTTATGATTTATGATCAGAAGTTTAAATCTGCAAAAAAATCTGCTTATCACGGATAGTCCGGGTCACCTGGAAAAGATCGCATAATATGCCTTTAAGTAATACTCTAGATGACAACTCTGCCACCCGTAACTATCATATCAACTGGAATCCAGTAAATCTACTTCCGTTTTCCAACTGTTTTGGTTTTGAATATTATGCATAGAGTAACCCAGTGTCCTGTGTGACCCTGTGTGGCTCATTGTGGCATATATTGTAACCGGAGCTAGCTGTTTATTATCAAGGCCAAACAAATTTAATACTTTGTCTCTGCAGCCTGCGCTGCTTGCTTTTAAAATAAGATTTAGCGTGAAGCACTATGCGCCAGCAATGTATGTTTTATTTTTTAAACTAGTTTGTTTCGGCGATACTAGGCAACTTTTATTATAAATGCGAAATTTGGAATCAGCGATTCATGTATCGCAAAACTATTTACTATATTATTTTGATTTTAATGAGAGGTGACACATGTATTTCTTAAATCACTACAACGCAAGTTTGATATTTGAAAAAAATTGTATAGGATAGCTCCTTTTTTTTTAAGAGAAGGAAAAAAAGTACAGCACAGCACATCTAGGTTTTTAGCCACTAGCCCAAATTAAAGGTCAATAAACATCGAGTCACAAATCAAGTTATATCAAAGATTGATATGACTTGAGTCAAGTGAAATCTTCTTAAAATCCAAGTCACTAAACATCGAGTCACAATATAAGGAATACAGCAGTATTGTTATTTAATCTTGTTTATTTGTAGCTAAAAGTTGTGGTCTTCCCCCGATACCACAGAATGGTGCTATAGATGGCGCCGTCTATAGTTATGGCACCACCATAAAGACCTATTGTAATCCCGGATATCGACTGTCAGGACTTCCATATAGAACTTGCCAAGGTGACCAAACCTGGAGTGGATTTGACCCCAGCTGTATACGTAAGTTTATCTGAATTGAAAGGTAACCCTTTTTTTTTTTGTCCCAGAAGTTCAGACTTGATTAATATAATACAGGGTTTTCCAAAAGTGTTTATAAAACATTGCTTCTCTTTTAAAGGTAGATGTTCTGAATGCTGGCCTGATTTTCAACTTAATGTTTTCTATTTTATATGGAAGCTAGGTCATCCTTAAAATTGTCACATTCCAAAGTTTGAGTTGCATAACTGCAATAGTTCTTTTTTTAGAATCACAAGGTCACAATAATTTTGCCCATTGATGAGTAGTACACAAACTGGCTGGTGCAGTTAACTGCACCTTTGGCAGTAATTCACCACATTTTAGCTTATAATTTCTAAATGGAACATTTCTGGCCCCTAAGATTTTACAGACATAATGAGAAAAATATGAGGATTCTTCTGATATCAAAATATCTTGATGTGAAAAAAAATCATAAAAAAAGTGATCGGAATATATACCTTGTTGCGATACCAAACTGAAGACCTATTTGGATAGAGAGAACTTGTAGAATTATTTTGATACCGAACTTGTCCCCTTTTCTGACGCCCCTTAATATAAACACAAGCTGAAAGATTTGTTCACATAAGGCCTAAAAAAAAAGGTTTGATTGGCGTAACATGACCAAAACAAATAGGGTAGGTCGGTCGGGATTTTTAATTTTTTTAATTTTTATTTTTATTTTTATTTTTTTAAGTCATCTACTTTTGAACACTTAAAAGACAGCAGTACACACAAATGAAGAGACGGCAAAAATTCCCTTTTCTTTAAACATTTTTATTTCTATTTATAGAAACCAACAGACTCTATGAGTACAAGTTTCTGAAGTTTTAAACAATAACAAACTTCAGATTTCAGGGTTTTTTGTTTTTTGTTTTTTTGTGTGTTTTTTTCCCCCTCAAAACTCACAATTGACCATACAATTGTTTAATTATCAGGACGATAGGTGTAGGTCGCTGTTGTCACGTGCTGCATGTTCTTCATCACATTCCATTCATGTGGATTCTTGTAAAAAGGCTGTATCACATTTTGTACACAACATTATTAATGTTCATGATACGGATTATTTCAGTCTGAAATTTAAAGAAATCATCATTGAAAACCTGTTTTATCTCTACTCTACTTTTCTCCCTCTCACGTCCCTTTGCTATACTATGTGTTTTTATGAAAAGGCAATTGCACAGTTCTGAAAACTCTCTTCTGTTCTTTGACAATACAAAGAGCTGTTTGGTATCAAAGTCTTCTCTTTCCGCATATATATGTTTTAGTTTTATACTGCAAATTATTTTACCGGAGATACAAAGATTTCAATTAAAAGGTATCAAAACTTTTGGGACACCCTGTATAAACAATAATCACCAGCAGTTAAGCCAAGCTGATTCCATAATTTATGTATTGATGCAAGTGCAATCACTTCACAATCATGAAATTAATCTTTATACAGTAAACAACAGCATGGCAACCCTAGTATAAGGTCTGTATGCACAAAACAACTTAAACCTGGTCTAACGTTAGACTTGGTCTAAAACCGTCTAAATAAAGAATATAGTCCTCTCTGAAAGGATCTTTTTACATCTAAATGAGCTCATTCTGTATTACAAGACCTTGGGGCAATACATGTTTTAGAAGTGTTATATTAATTAGCCTAATTATGAAACTCCAATTTTACTTAGACTTTATTAGGAAGATTACAAGAGATGTTAAAGAATATGAAGCCAAATCATACCACCCTTGCATCAGAGGTCTGTCTGCCCTTTGTCATGGTCAGTCATCCAGGTTTCATGTCCCCCTTTTGACGATAAATTACCCATAATTCACTCTGATACACTGCCCTTGCTACGTGTGCCACATTCTGCACATGCATACATTTGTTTTCCTAGCTTGATTCCCCTTTGCGGGTTTGTGCAACGGCAGCTCGATCATGCATGAGGCAAAAAAAATAAAATAATGTTGTCCTCCACAGCTTTCAGAGAGGAGGGGCCGGCGGGCGGATTTTTTTAAATTTTAAATTTTTCTAATTTTCTTTTCTTATACCAGCGGAAGCTCTAAGTTCAGCCAACAAGAAGTTGTAATCACTCTAAGAGTCGCACATATATGTTATAAACACTTAATTTAATATGCAACGCCATTTAAACTGTTAAAATAAAATTGGAGCGGCCCTAAATCTGACGAGCAGGAGGTCGAGGACAACACTACAATTTATTTTTTTTGGCCTGAGGATAGAACCAGGTGTTTGTCACCTAACACCTTGCTATGTCTAGACAAAAAGTAACAATTCTAATCAAATAATTCTTTTGATGTACATTATTTCATAGGTATTGAATGTCCAAAGCTGTACCCACCAGCCAACGGCATGATGGAACCTGAGGATAGATACACCTTTGAAACAGAGGTCCAAATTACATGTGATCTTGGATTTGTACCAGATGGAGATAGCAGGAAAAGTTGTCTGGCAAATCGACGATGGAGTGGTGATGGCTTGAGATTTGCTTGCAGAGGTAAAAACACACTACAATAGTTGTCCGCTAGAGGGTCAGAATGAGCAGCATTTTTTGGCAAACGAATTATGACAATTTTAAGCGCTTATATTCAAAAACAGTAATATAAATGCTAGAAGGTTTCATTTATTTAGCTTTATTTATGATAGCAATTACAATTTTCAATGATTATAATATTTTCATAGTAGAGGACTCTACTCTATATAAAAGGTGGCGCTCTATTGGCTGAGTCAAAATTTTATATTTTCTTTAAAATTGAATATGTTTTAGCCCTTAGTGTGCCGAAAATTGTATTTCAATCGGACATTCAGTTGTCGAGATATATTAGGTCAAAGGGGCAACAAAAAAATTCTTTGGCAACAACTTTCTTTCTTTTTTTATCTCTTTTTTTCTTCAATTCCATTTGCCAAGTAATTTCCTAATTATGTCTAATTATATGTGTGCATAAAATATGCAAATTAATGTTTGTGGATAGATGAGATGAGCTATGATGATGTGACTTGGTACATGGGTAGTATGTTTGTGGATAGATAGATGAGCTATGATGATGTTGGTACATGGGTAGTACGCTTGAAGAGCTTCAAACGTATGTTGGCGTTTGTCTATTTTTCATTTGGCAATAAAAAATATAAAAGTTGTTCACAAAATACTATTAATCATGTTCAGCAATCCTTAATGTGCCATAAGATTTTTACCTGTTCATTTTGGAGCTTCCATTATCATATTATGGCAAATTTACTCGAACATGTTCAAATTCAGCTTTGGCCACTTTTCATGTGAAAAGGTCTCATTTATTAGAATCGTCATTCAGTGTGTCATTGAACATAATCAATACAATCAATAATAATATACCAACTGTATGTTGATAGTTAGTTGAATTAAACAGAAAAACATATTTTCATCCATATTATCCATGACATACCATAAATTATTTGAATTTTAGATGGTATTTTAATCAATACATTGACATATCCTAAAATCATCATCGTAATCACAAAGGCAGTTTTTTTCAGTTGAAAGTCATTTTCTTGTTCAAAAGTGGGGTTTGCACTCTTGTAACTGAATTGATCATATCGTGGTAGTTAGGTGGTGAAATTCAATGGAATAAAGTGTATTTGATAGAAGACTAAATAGGGCTTACCAATGGTCTATTTTTGTAAAAAACAAAAAGACATGGGATGTATTTTTAATCAATTATCTAACTCATGAGACACTTTTTTTGAGACACCCTGTATTTTGACCACTTGAAACTCTGAACGAAGACTTTCTAATACATTAGCGCTCGTAATTCTGGTGCCTACATAAGGCCAAGAAAGAAAGAAAAAAGTTGTGTTGCCCTCAAGTGCCAAAAATTTAAAATCGTGTCGGTTAGTCGTAAATCCTCTTCTTTTTTTTCCCTCTTTTTTTTCCTCTTTTTTTTAATGTCAAGACAAAATTGATATAGGCCCATATGTCAATTTCACTAATGTTTCTAGTGTGACAATAGTCTAAAAAACATGTATTTAAGCTTAATTATTCATTTCAAGCAAGAAATAGTAACATTTAGACACATTTAATCAAATGTAAATCTAAAACAAATATATAATAAAAAATAAATAAAAAGAATGCGACCTGAGTTTTTACGATTTTAGGGTCGGTCGCTGAAGGCAACACAACTTATTATTTTTCTTGGCCTAAACACAGCCTCTGTGGTCCAGTGGGTAATATGTGACTGTGATAGTTGGAGAGACCATTTTCTTTTAGGTCAGTTGGCCTGAGTCTTCATATTATTTATTAATTAACAAAATGAAAAACCCACCACCACATACATTTTTTAATTTCACCCTTTTCAGACGTCAACTGTGGTGACCCCGGCACTCCAGACAATGGAATAAAAATAGGCAACAGCTACGGTTACAATAGTGTGGTATTTTTTGAGTGTGAAAATAACTTTGAACTCAGCGGTTCTGTATCAACAGTTTGCAACGCAGAAGAGCAGTGGACTGAACCTATCCCGCGGTGTGTAGGTGGGTGATCACTTTAAAGGGTCTTTTTTTAAACACCTTTACTGGTTACTTTTTTATACAGTGATTTTAATTAAAAACAAATTTGCTCAATTTAGAAGTTATTCTGAGTAAATCCATAGTTTTCTACTCATAAACCTTGGTGGTTGACCTCCTCAGTAATGGCTATTGTTTATACAGTCAACACAATAAGTAACTGACTCCTGCATAGACATATTAAATCATAAAGTTGTGGAGAAATCTCTCCTCTTAAATTTGAGATTTTCACGTTAAGAATGGTTGATTATCGAAGAATTTTAGAATCCCAAATGTAATGTCAAGTCAAGTACGGTTTTCATTTTTTGCAATCCGGCAAATTATTGATTACTGGTAGTGGTAATTCTAATCAACCGGTCGATGCCCAGGTTGTTGAATAATCTCCCGGACGCATTGTTACGGTTGATCAATATGGCACACACACTTTACCTGTCATACTCTCCCCGTGTTGAAAAGAAAATGTGGAAATGAAAATCAGATTTGATCTTACATTTAGGATTTTCACTTGCTCAATAATTAACCATTCCTAGTGTGCAATATCTCAAATTAAAGAAGGGAAATTTCTCAACAACTTTAAAATTTAATATGTTTATGTAGGAGTTATACTTTTAGAATTATCAGCACATTTATTACCTGGTCAGTTACTTATTACTGTATATAAAGACCAGGTGTAACAAGTTTAATGTCTTTCCCCATCATAGCAAGTCTTATAGAATATCAATTTTCGAATGTATCTATTGCATGTAAACAAAAATCATGGCAAAGTTATGGGGACAACATCTTAAAATTGCCTCTGATGACTTCCATCTGTAAAAAGTATCCTCTTTATAATGAAATACCTCCCAATGTGTTGACTTTGTCTGCCTTAGGTCATTGTGTACTAGAAGCAGCACAGGACCGTGTAAGCTGGTCAAGGAGAAATTTGAGAGCAGGAGATAGAATTGATGATGGAGTTACACTGGAATGGGAATGTGACCCATCATGGTGGGATTCAGTAAGGTATACATACAGAATGAACTCGCAAGAACCATGGAGATGCAACAATGGGGTATGGTCTTATCAGCCACAATGTCTGGAATGTAAGTAGACAGTTATTCACAAGAGGGGAGTGGGGTATGGTCTTATCAGCCACAATGTCTGGAATGTAAGTAGGCAGTTATTCACAAGAGGGGAGTGGGGTATGGTCTTATCAGCCACAATGTCTGGAATGTAAGTAAGCAGTTGCTTCACAAGAGGGGAATGGGGTATGGTCTTATCAGCCACAATGTCTGGAATGTAAGTAGGCAGTTGTTTCACTAGAGGGGAGTGGGGTATGGTCTTATCAACCACAATATCTGGAATATAAGTAGGCAGTTATTCACAAGAGGGGCGTGGGGTATGATCTTATCAGCCACAATATCTGGAATGTAAGTAGGCAGTTATTCACAAAAGGGGAGTGGGGTATGGTCTTATCAGCCACAATGTCTGGAATGTAAGTAGACAGTTATTCACAAGAGGGGAGTGGGGTATGGTCTTATCAACCACAATGTCTGGAATGTAAGTAGGCAGTTATTCACAAGAGGGGAATGGGGTATGGTCTTATCAGCCACAATGTCTGGAATGTAAGTAGACAGTTATTCACAAGAGGGGAGTGGGGTATGGTCTTATCAACCACAATGTCTGGAATGTAAGTAGGCAGTTATTCACAAGAGGGGAATGGGGTATGGTCTTGTCAGCCACAATGTCTGGAATGTAAGTAGGCAGTTATTCACAAGAGGGGAATGGGGTATGGTCTTATCAGCCACAATGTCTGGAATGTAAGTAGGCAGTTATTCACAAGAGGGGAGTGGGGTATGGTCTTATCAACCACAATGTCTCGAATGTAAGTAGACAGTTATTCACAAGAGGGGGATGGGGTATGGTCTTATCAGCCACAATGTCTGGAATGTAAGTAGGCAGTTATTCACAAGAGGGGAATGGGGTATGGTCTTATCAGCCACAATGTCTGGAATGTAAGTAAGCAGTTATTCACAAGAGGGGAATGGGGTATGGTCTTATCAACCACAATATCTGGAATATAAGTAGGCAGTTATTCACAAGAGGGGAATGGGGTATGGTCTTATCAGCCACAATGTCTGGAATGTAAGTAGGCAGTTATTCACAAAAGGGGAGTGGGGTATGGTCTTATCAGCCACAATGTCTGGAATGTAAGTAAGCAGTTATTCACAAGAGGGGAGTGGGGTATGGTCTTATCAGCCACAATGTCTGGATTGTAAGTAGGCAGTTATTCACAAGAGGGGGATTGGGGTATGGTCTTATCAGCCACAATGTCTGGAATGTAAGTAGGCAGTTATTCACAAGAGGGGAGTGGGGTATGGTCTTATCAGCCACAATGTCTGGAATGTAAGTAGACAGTTATTCACAAGAGGGGAGTGGGGTATGGTCTTATCAGCCACAATGTCTGGAATGTAAGTAAGCAGTTATTCACAAGAGGGGAATGGGGTATGGTCTTATCAGCCACAATGTCTGGAATGTAAGTAGGCAGTTATTCACAAAAGGGGAGTGGGGTATGGTCTTATCAGCCACAATGTCTGGAATGTAAGTAGGCAGTTATTCACAAGAGGGGAATGGGGTATGGTCTTATCAGCCACAATGTCTGGAATGTAAGTAGGCAGTTATTCACAAGAGGGGAATGGGGTATGGTCTTATCAGCCACAATGTCTGGAATGTAAGTAGGCAGTTATTCACAAGAGGGGAGTGGGGTATGGTCTTATCAACCACAATGTCTGGAATGTAAGTAGGCAGTTATTCACAAGAGGGGAATGGGGTATGGTCTTATCAGCCACAATGTCTGGAATGTAAGTAAGCAGTTATTCACAAGAGGGGAATGGGGTATGGTCTTATCAGCCACAATGTCTGGAATGTAAGTAGGCAGTTATTCACAAGAGGGGAATGGGGTATGGTCTTATCAGCCACAATGTCTGGAATGTAAGTAGACAGTTATTCACAAGAGGGGAGTGGGGTATGGTCTTATCAGCCACAATGTCTGGAATGTAAGTAAGCAGTTATTCACAAGAGGGGAATGGGGTATGGTCTTATCAGCCACAATGTCTGGAATGTAAGTAGGCAGTTATTCACAAAAGGGGAGTGGGGTATGGTCTTATCAGCCACAATGTCTGGAATGTAAGTAGGCAGTTATTCACAAGAGGGGAATGGGGTATGGTCTTATCAGCCACAATGTCTGGAATGTAAGTAGGCAGTTATTCACAAGAGGGGAATGGGGTATGGTCTTATCAGCCACAATGTCTGGAATGTAAGTAGGCAGTTATTCACAAGAGGGGAGTGGGGTATGGTCTTATCAACCACAATGTCTGGAATGTAAGTAGGCAGTTATTCACAAGAGGGGAATGGGGTATGGTCTTATCAGCCACAATGTCTGGAATGTAAGTAAGCAGTTATTCACAAGAGGGGAATGGGGTATGGTCTTATCAGCCACAATGTCTGGAATGTAAGTAGGCAGTTATTCACAAGAGGGGAATGGGGTATGGTCTTATCAGCCACAATGTCTGGAATGTAAGTAGACAGTTATTCACAAGAGGGGAATGGGGTATGGTCTTATCAGCCACAATGTCTGGAATGTAAGTAGGCAGTTATTCACAAGAGGGGAATGGGGTATGGTCTTATCAGCCACAATGTCTGGAATGTAAGTAGGCAGTTATTCACAAGAGGGGAATGGGGTATGGTCTTATCAGCCACAATTTCTGGAATGTAAGTAGGCAGTTATTCACAAGAGGGGAGTGGGGTATGGTCTTATCAACCACAATATCTGGAATATAAGTAGGCAGTTATTCACAAGAGGGGAATGGGGTATGGTCTTATCAGCCACAATGTCTGGAATGTAAGGAGGCAGTTATTCACAAGAGGGGGATTGGGGTATGGTCTTATCAACCACAATATCTGGAATGTAAGTAGGCAGTTATTCACAAGAGGGGAATGGGGTATGGTCTTATCAGCCACAATGTCTGGAATGTAAGTAAGCAGTTATTCACAAGAGGGGAATGGGGTATGGTCTTATCAGCCACAATGTCTGGAATGTAAGTAGGCAGTTATTCACAAGAGGGGAATGGGGTATGGTCTTATCAGCCACAATGTCTGGAATGTAAGTAGGCAGTTATTCACAAGAGGGGAATGGGGTATGGTCTTATCAACCACAATATCTGGAATGTAAGTAGGCAGTTATTCACAAGAGGGGAATGGGGTATGGTCTTATCAGCCACAATGTCTGGAATGTAAGTAGGCAGTTATTCACAAGAGGGGAATGGGGTATGGTCTTATCAGCCACAATGTCTGGAATGTAAGTAGGCAGTTATTCACAAGAGGGGAATGGGGTATGGTCTTATCAGCCACAATGTCTGGAATGTAAGTAAGCAGTTATTCACAAGAGGGGAATGGGGTATGGTCTTATCAGCCACAATGTCTGGAATGTAAGTAAGCAGTTATTCACAAGAGGGGAATGGGGTATGGTCTTATCAGCCACAATGTCTGGAATGTAAGTAGACAGTTATTCACAAGAGGGGAATGGGGTATGGTCTTATCAGCCACAATGTCTGGAATGTAAGTAGGCAGTTATTCACAAGAGGGGAATGGGGTATGGTCTTATCAGCCACAATGTCTGGAATGTAAGTAGGCAGTTATTCACAAGAGGGGAATGGGGTATGGTCTTATCAGCCACAATGTCTGGAATGTAAGTAGGCAGTTATTCACAAGAGGGGAATGGGGTATGGTCTTATCAGCCACAATGTCTGGAATGTAAGTAGACAGTTATGCACAAGAGGGGAGTGGGGTATGGTCTTATCAGCCACAATGTCTGGAATGTAAGTAGGCAGTTATTCACAAGAGGGGAATGGGGTATGGTCTTATCAGCCACAATGTCTGGAATGTAAGTAGACAGTTATGCACAAGAGGGGAGTGGGGTATGGTCTTATCAGCCACAATGTCTGGAATGTAAGTAGGCAGTTATTCACAAGAGGGGAATGGGGTATGGTCTTATCAGCCACAATGTCTGGAATGTAAGTAGGCAGTTATTCACAAGAGGGGAATGGGGTATGGTCTTATCAGCCACAATGTCTGGAATGTAAGTAGGCAGTTATTCACAAGAGGGGAATGGGGTATGGTCTTATCAGCCACAATGTCTGGAATGTAAGTAAGCAGTTATTCACAAGAGGGGAATGGGGTATGGTCTTATCAGCCACAATGTCTGGAATGTAAGTAGGCAGTTATTCACAAAAGGGGAGTGGGGTATGGTCTTATCAGCCACAATGTCTGGAATGTAAGTAAGCAGTTATTCACAAGAGGGGAATGGGGTATGGTCTTATCAGCCACAATGTCTGGAATGTAAGTAGGCAGTTATTCACAAGAGGGGAGTGGGGTATGGTCTTATCAGCCACAATGTCTGGAATGTAAGTAGGCAGTTATTCACAAGAGGGGGATTGGGGTATGGTCTTATCAGCCACAATGTCTGGAATGTAAGTAGGCAGTTATTCACAAGAGGGGAGTGGGGTATAGTCTTATCAGCCACAATGTCTGGAATGTAAGTAGACAGTTATTCACAAGAGGGGAATGGGGTATGGTCTTATCAGCCACAATGTCTGGAATGTAAGTAGACAGTTATTCACAAGAGGGGAATGGGGTATGGTCTTATCAGCCACAATGTCTGGAATGTAAGTAGACAGTTATTCACAAGAGGGGAATGGGGTATGGTCTTATCAACCACAATGTCTGGAATGTAAGTAAGGCAGTTATTCACAAGAGGGGAGTGGGGTATGGTCTTATCAGCCACAATGTCTGGAATGTAAGTAGGCAGTTATTCACAAGAGGGGAGTGGGGTATGGTCTTATCAACCACAATGTCTGGAATGTAAGTAGACAGTTGTTTCACCAGAAGGGAGTGGGGTATGGTCTTATCAGCCACAATGTCTGGAATGTAAGAGGCAGTTATTCACAAGAGGGGAATGGGGTATGGTCTTATCAGCCACAATGTCTGGAATGTAAGTAGACAGTTGTTTCACCAGAAGGGAGTGGGGTATGGTCTTATCAACCACAATGTCTGGAATGTAAGTAGACAGTTATTCACAAGAGGGGAGTGGGGTATGGTCTTATCAGCCACAATGTCTGGAATGTAAGTAGGCAGTTATTCACAAGAGGGGAGTGGGGTATGGTCTTATCAACCACAATGTCTGGAATGTAAGTAGACAGTTGTTTCACCAGAAGGGAGTGGGGTATGGTCTTATCAACCACAATGTCTGGAATATAAGTAGACAGTTATTCACAAGAGGGGAGTGGGGTATGGTCTTATCAGCCACAATGTCTGGAATGTAAGTAGACAGTTATTCACAAGAGGGGAGTGGGGTATGGTCTTATCAGCCACAATGTCTGGAATGTAAGTAGGCAGTTATTCACAAGAGGGGAGTGGGGTATGGTCTTATCAACCACAATGTCTGGAATGTAAGTAGACAGTTGTTTCACCAGAAGGGAGTGGGGTATGGTCTTATCAGCCACAATGTCTGGAATGTAAGTAGGCAGTTATTCACAAGAGGGGAGTGGGGTATGGTCTTATCAGCCACAATGTCTGGAATGTAAGTAGACAGTTATTCACAAGAGGGGAGTGGGGTATGGTCTTATCAGCCACAATGTCTGGAATGTAAGTAGGCAGTTATTCACAAGAGGGGAGTGGGGTATGGTCTTATCAGCCACAATGTCTGGAATGTAAGTAGACAGTTATTCACAAGAGGGGAATGGGGTATGGTCTTATCAGCCACAATGTCTGGAATGTAAGTAGGCAGTTATTCACAAGAGGGGAGTGGGGTATGGTCTTATCAGCCACAATGTCTGGAATGTAAGTAGGCAGTTATTCACAAGAGGGGAGTGGGGTATGGTCTTATCAGCCACAATGTCTGGAATGTAAGTAGGCAGTTATTCACAAGAGGGGAATGGGGTATGGTCTTATCAGCCACAATGTCTGGAATGTAAGTAGGCAGTTATTCACAAGAGGGGAATGGGGTATGGTCTTATCAGCCACAATGTCTGGAATGTAAGTAGACAGTTATTCACAAGAGGGGAGTGGGGTATGGTCTTATCAGCCACAATGTCTGGAATGTAAGTAGACAGTTATTCACAAGAGGGGAGTGGGGTATGGTCTTATCAGCCACAATGTCTGGAATGTAAGTAGGCAGTTATTCACAAGAGGGGAGTGGGGTATGGTCTTATCAGCCACAATGTCTGGAATGTAAGTAGACAGTTATTCACAAGAGGGGAGTGGGGTATGGTCTTATCAGCCACAATGTCTGGAATGTAAGTAGGCAGTTATTCACAAGAGGGGAGTGGGGTATGGTCTTATCAGCCACAATGTCTGGAATGTAAGTAGGCAGTTATTCACAAGAGGGGAGTGGGGTATGGTCTTATCAGCCACAATGTCTGGAATGTAAGTAGACAGTTATTCACAAGAAGGGAGTGGGGTATGGTCTTATCAGCCACAATGTCTGGAATGTAAGTAGGCAGTTATTTACAAGAGGGGAGTGGGGTATGGTCTTATCAGCCACAATGTCTGGAATGTAAGTAGGCAGTTATTCACAAGAGGGGAGTGGGGTATGGTCTTATCAGCCACGATGTCTGGAATGTAAGTAGGCAGTTATTCACAAGAGGGGAGTGGGGTATGCTCTTCATCAGTCACAATATTTGGAATATAAACAAGAGGGGGGAGGTGGAGTCCTCTATGCAATTTCCCCCTCCTGCACACATTTCCCCTCCCATAGATAAATACAGTATCATATCATAATTGTCCATGCATTACCCTACCAGTGTGTTAGAGTCTTGTCTTGTTTCTGGTTACATTCTCAACTTCAACAAGCTTGGTAGGTTTCAAAATGACTGCATACCTGTTGCCTAATTGGCACTGTAGAAATTCTGTTCTGTGGATGCACCCCTTTTACACGTCTGAAGTTAAAAAGTTACACATTTTCACAGAATCTGATAGTAAATGATCTGATTGGACTTTCTTTTAGATGTGTTTAGGTGAGAATGCATGCTTGTTAAATGACCAGACCAAACAAGGGGATGGAGAATTTTTGCAGTTATTGTTATTATATGGTGATTGTTTTGTCTTTCTTTAATAACATTCCTACATATCTGCATATCTGTTTGGTTAATTTTGATAGCATTAAGAATTATTATATACAATAACATTTTTCTTTCTTTAAAAACTTTCATACATTTGATAGCACCTTGCAGTATGTTATCCAATACATCATCAACAACCTACACGTTCCAACCACCGATACAACCAGGAAATGGAGTCATGGTTCCATCTAAAAGAGTAGCTACTGTATGGTGTCGCCAGGGTTACCAACTAACACAACAAAGTTCCTCACCAAGGTGTGACCGTGGGAACTGGATAGACCTGATTTCTAATCCTTGTCGACCAGGTAGGGCGCTCATTACTATTTTCAAGGATGTCAGCTAAAATATGTTATTTTCATATGATGAGGGCGGGTTGGTGCATGAACACATACAAGTTTGGGAGGGTACTTAACAAAATTGGGAGGTAGGTATTAAGAATCATTTCCAAAATAAAACTACACCAAAACATGGTGCAAGAAGAATACTTGTTAGACATTCATAAGGCTGACCCATTTCGTTGTTCTTATAAACCAATGTTCCCAACTGATATTTTGTATTTGACCATATTCAAGCAAATGAACAGTATATATTCTATAAAG
The DNA here is from genome assembly GCA_035610835.1 of Ophiura sarsii. Classification (NCBI taxonomy): domain Eukaryota; kingdom Metazoa; phylum Echinodermata; class Ophiuroidea; order Amphilepidida; family Ophiuridae; genus Ophiura; species Ophiura sarsii. Next base: position 656,074 of record CM069448.1, on the reverse strand, counting down.
TCCCGATACTTTATTTTTCAAAAAGTTTAGCCAATGGAAATTTGTGACATTTATAGCACGATAGAGATGTCAAATCTTTGAATAAATCACAGTTTATTTACCCCCTTGCCTTAAAATGCCTAAAAGTGTACATTTAAGTAATTTCTATAACGAGTGGTGACATTTAATTGATCATTAGATCCCATAACCCTAATAAATGGCATATTCTGTTCTTGTGTGATCAATGTTGGTCCTTATCGTTCTGTATTGTGTGAACATGCAGGGGATAAGTAATATTATTGCGTGGAAAACTGTGCCAATATGGCAATATCTCAAGATGACACAGAGTACAATATAAAACACTATCATTTCGTGGATACTTTATTTCGCAAATTTAAAATTACTGTTATTTTAGCGGGCATTTAATTTGGCAAATCTGGAAATTGTACTGTTACTTTCATTGCAAAATTGTCAATTTCGCGGGTATATAATTTTGCGAATCCACATCCCTCACGAAATTAAGTTGACTTACAGTATTCATTCATTGGCTATAACTGTACCCTAAACCTGTTGACTTTCAGAGCCTTGCAGCATCCTAAGTGTCATTGACAATGGAGAAGTATCATACAGCCAAACAACACATTCACAGACTGTAGTACATAATACTGTGGCAACATACACATGTGATGATGGGTATAGGATGAGTACAGCGAGACCAACCAACAGGTGCCGGTTTGGCCAATGGGTAAATAGTCAAGCACCTACATGCACTCCAGGTGAGCTAGTATACAAATATTTACTGTTCATGACGGAAATGATGCAAAAAAGGTCCCCAAGGTGACTGGAGACCGTGGGCCTACTGGAAACTAGTAGGCCCACTGTCTCCAGTTACCGAGGGGACCTATTTTGCATCATTTCCCGAATATAGAGCAATAAATATTTATATAACATCTACAAATATTTCTGTCATTTGAAATACTTGATAAACAAAAGATACTGCTCAATGTATCAATTAGGTCAAGAGCAATTACCGAAGGGAAAAAAGTTCCCATAAAAAGGTACTATTTCCCTGGCAGCTCCTCATCACTGGGAAATTGTACTTAATTATGGGAACTTCTTTCCCTCCAGTGAAATACTGGTGAAATAGTACAACTATTTCATGTCACATGATGTAGTATCCAATCAAATGACAGAAATATTTGTATGTGTATAAAATGTGCTATAAGGCAACCCCATCCCTCCAAAACCCTTACAAAAAACAACCTGGTCTACAGATTGTTTACCTCTATTAAGGGTGCGTTCTCACTACATGTATGCCTGTTTGGTACCAGGATGTGGACTCGATCTTACATTGAGACTACTTCCAAGCCTAGTGAGATTGCGAAATAAGGGGTTTCAACCCTACACCCAGGATGTAGCATCAAATCCACCTCAAAGAGGTAGTCTCGCACCTAGGATGTGGTATCAAATTGCTAGTGATCATGAGATTGCTTTTTACATTTATCGTATGGGAACTCGTTCCACTTATACGGGAAATGCATATTGTTTATGTTTGGGTCATCGGGGTTTACACCATACACTTCGTTCAGCGGGCGTAGTAAGTGATATCAAAATCAGCACTGTCGTCATCATTATACTAAACACGAACCATCGCTGACATAATGTAATGAATGTACCTTGCATACACTTTATAATTCATGTAATAAAGGCTAAGAAAAGTCATTATGCAGAACAATTTCAGAGTGCTGATGACTCTAAGTCCATGTATAAGATTGTCAATAGTCTGTTAAATAGTAAATGTAAGATGTTACCTGGATACAAATCTGCCCAAGACATGAGTAGTGAGTTTGCCTGCCACCTATTTCCAAAACAAAGTCTCTAAAATATACACAGATCTTGAACAGGAAGTTGCTACAATTGATACAGCAAATCTGAACATCGACATGTATGATCATGATGTTTCCAATGTATGTGAGTTATCTGTTTATGACCAAGTTACAGTTGAAGATGTTAGAGGTATTATAAGAGGTAGTGCAACTAAAAGTTGCCTGTTAGATCCTCTACCTTCCTGGTTATTGAAGGAAAATATTGATGTGTTTTTTACCAGTAATAACTAGTATCATTAATAAATCCATCTCCACCGGTGTTTTCCCCACCTCACTGAAACATGCAGTCATAAACCCCTTGATAAAAAAGCCCTCTTTGAATCAGAGTGAATTGAAAAGCTACCGACCAGTCGCGAACATACCATTTCTCTCAAAACTAATAGAGAAACATGTTGTTACTAACATCAACAACCACATGCAGAAAAATCATCTTGGTGACGAACTGCAGTCTGCGTACTTGCGTGGACATAGCACCGAAACTGCGCTATTGAAAGTGAAAGACGAAATCATGGGGCACGTGTACAACCAGAGAGGGGTTTTCCTTGTCTTACTTGATCTCAGTGCGGCATTCGATACAGTAAACCACGATCGTCTGTTAACTCGAATGTCGCACGAGATAGGGGTGACGGGGATTGCCCTTGACTGGTTGAAGTCCTACTTTACAGGTAGAACAACATCTGTTGGTATTGATGGTATATACTCAACACCAAAAACTATGGACTATGGTCTTCCTCAAGGGTCCATTTTGGGCCCTCGTGGTTTCACGGTGTATACTATTCCAATAGGCAGGATCATAAAAAGTCACTCGCTTTCTTACCACACGTATGCTGACGATATGCAGATCTTTTGTAGTTTTGACCCAGCTAACCCATCATCAATTGAAACTGCCTTGTCATCAATAACATCATGTATTAATGACCTCAGAACATGGATGACATTTAATTTCTTGAAATTAAATAATGACAAGACCGAATTTCTGGTTATTACATCCCTTCACAATAAACGCTGGATGCCTGATGTAAGCCTTAGTATTGGTGATGATATCATCCGCCCTTCCAAAATCGTCAGAAATCTAGGTGTTATTTTTGATGATGTGATGAGTCTGGCGCCACATATTGTTTCTCTGTCAAAGAATGTCACATTCCACCTACGCAATATTAGTCGCATCCGTCGCTTTCTTGATAATGACACCTGCAGCCACATAGTTCGATCTCTTGTACTATCACGTCTTGACTATGGTAATGTATTATTAACTGGTACTAACTCAAAATACATCATGAAACTGCAACGCTTACAAAACTGGAGCGCAAAATTAATTTGTCGCGCTTCAAAGAGTGACCATGCCAGCCAGTATTTGCAACAATTGCACTGGCTTCCCGTGAAGCAGCGTATCATGTACAAAATGTTTCTATATGTATACAAATGTCTGAATGGGTCTGGTCCAAATTATATCACCTCATCAATCCCGCTGTATGAACAAAGCCGTTCCGGTTTACGTTCAGCCTCAGACACTTCGCGCCTCACCGTGCCAAAATATCATTATAAAGGTCTGAAATCCGCTTTTAACAGGAGTTTCTCACTCTCTGTACCCACACTTTGGAACTCGTTACCATCAGAACTTCGTTCTGCGACATCTGTTTTTAGTTTCAAGAAGGCCCTCAAAACCTATTTGTTCCCTCATTAGCCCTTCCGCATTGTTTTAGTTTGCTTTTTCTCTTTGCTTCTTTTCATATTTGTTTACCATCATCACGGCGCCGTGATCTATATGAAATGGCGCCCTATAAATGCCTTGTATGTATGTATGTATGTATGTATGTAATTTACAGCGAAATCTGGCTTTCCTTAGGCCAAAAAAAAAAAATTGTTTGGTTGTCCTCCACACAGCTGAGAGATGAGGGTGGCTTTTTTTAAAAATTCAATGGGAACTCCGAAGTCCAAGGTCTTGTAGTGTTGTGATATATAGTTTCATCTACGGCGTGGTCACTACCTGGCCTTCATTTTTTCTTCAGCTACTTGTTTTTTATGATAAAGCTCTATCTGTATAGTTCCCCACATTCTCAATGTTGGTTATAAATGTAAACCTCCAATATTGTTGAATGAGTTGCAAAACTGCAAACTCGGTCAAGTAACATTTTTAAACCGAGCGTTGCAATGGGCACTGGGCAGACACAGTGTAGGTCGCCATTGCTTGTCTTGTTTTGCCTAAAAGAACGTTGCGTTGATGTGCGAATTTACGCATGCAAATATTAATAAAACCTGTATTTTTTTTAAATATGTTCTCATATCACATTTTTAAAAATTCATTTATTGCACGTGCATATTATTTTATTTTATTTTTATTCAAACGCTGCGTTGATGCGTGAATTTCGTAAGAAATACATACCTGAAAGTATTAATATAACTTAATTTTTCGTGCTAAATGTAGCAAAAATTGTTTTATACAGTGTTTAAAATTAATAATAATGCTGTTGTTGTTCAACATTTTGGAAAATATATTCAACAAAACAATATTTTAATATTTCTCACACTATATTTGAGACCTGTCATCACAAAATGAGCGTTAAATCGGAAAACTTAGTTTTGAGGTTTGTCCAGATTCATAATACGCAGGAAACAAGCTTTAAAATGATATGTAACATGTCATAATTGCTCAATGTTTTCCCTGTCAAAAATCAAATTGAAGTTGCAAAATGTCTTTGTTTTCTATTGATTTTTGGCATGTTCATTGGACCATATCTCCTAATGCACATTGGCGACTTAACGCTCATTTTGTGGTGACAGGTCTCATTTGTTAGTACGTAATAACACGCATTGCACGCGCGGTCAATTTTCATAGTCCTTTTAATAGTCCCGACGCCTGTTCGATGTTATACAATGAACATCGTGTTACCACTGGTTACATGGAATTGTGTACTGGGGATGATGTTGAAGTGTCTAGAATGACGATGAAACAAAGTTGGTCTGTTCCAATACTTAGGTTGCATAAAACGGTACGTTTGGGCCGTCAAATTGTTCAAAAAAATGAAATAAAAACTTTGTTGATAATAAAAAAATATACATGCGGCCCTGAAATTACGTGCGGGCGGTCAAGGACAACCAAACATTTTGTTGTTGTTCGCCTTATGTGATGCCTAGTTTAGTGTAGTTAAGTTTTATTAAAAAATGTATTTAAAATTTGGCATATCAAAACACAGAGTACAATACATCAGATCAATATACAAATCTTAAAAATTACAACAATTTACACAACATATTTATAAAAGAAACATATAATGCCAAGGATAGCCCAAGAAAGCCCTAAAAAGGGCTTATTTCCATTGGGGTCCTTAAAATATTAATACAGCACATATTAAAGCATCATATATATATGCCGATGAGAAATAGTTGTACGAAGATACAGTAATTTTGTCGCACACATATATTTTTTATGACGTTTCAAATCACCAATTTAAAAACAATTAAAAAATGGTTAAATATCATCAAAGTGCGAAAAACTAATGGTGTGGACATTTGCTTTTACAGTATTGTGCTACATTATTTATTCCTTTGTACGCTTTGATTTACAGTACCATGTGATGTATTGCACATTCGGCGAGGAACCATAGAATACAATCCCCCATTATCACTAAATGATGAGGTGCCCTCTGATACACAGGCTACATACCAATGTAATGAAGGACTGCAATTTGAAGAGCCTGGTACCGGTATACGCCGATGTGAACGTGGGACGTGGACATCCCGTGTACCAAGATGTGCTGAAAGTAAGTTATTTTTGATATATACGATGATAAGTAGCAACAAGTTCCAGACCATTGACTATCAGAAGTGATCCAATGTTATGATGGATGCTGCCCTTTGTTGACCTCTGATGTCACAGTTCGCTTGATTATGACATTGTATAGACAAACTTGGGGTTACACTTTCCACGCAGCTATTATTCTTACCATACACAAAACAGATTTTTCAGAAACCTTTCCCAACTTTCAAAGTCTATCTCAAGAGTTACTGATCCAATATGTTGCCACTTCATTCAATACAAAATAAAACAAAAACACAAACATTTTATCAACGCATCCCAATGTTGTATATATATTGGGAGAGAAACAATATATATATTATTTGTTATCATTGAACGTTAGACCTTTTACCATGTGATGTCTGATTGAAGACAGGCACCATATGGACATTTGTAGTTTCTCTTATTACACCTCATTACTATTCATGAACTAATCACGGCAATTTATTGGCCAATTCCTTTCACAAGTACTATTTCCCTAGGAAAATAGTTTTGACTATTTCCCTACAACCTCATCCCCAGAGTCACAGTGAGAGGCAATAAACAAATACTACATGGTATGATCGGTGCAATAGGGCACACTATATTTCCTCGGTACTGGCTACGGGTCTATCACCCCTCACCCTTCGTAGCCAGTACCTCGGGAAAATAGTTTGCTCTATTTCCTCTCTACCATGTAGTATTTGTCTATCTTATTTGTACTATCTTATCATTAACTATTTGTTCTGCCCACAATGATCACTGTCTTACTCTTCTACTCCATATAGAACCTTGTCCAAAGATTTTAGAAGAGCCAGAAGACCACTGGACCATCACTTACTCGCCAACGTTTTCCTCCAACCAAGCATCTGTGAGCCATGAAGCTGTTGCTACTCTCAGTTGTGACAAAGGTTACCATGGTGATGTAATGGTTTCAACTTGCAATCGAGGCTCATGGAGTTCAGACTTATTACCAGTGTGTAATCCAGGTACAGATATATAACATAAGTATGCTATTGGTCTATGCCATTTGAATTCCATCCACCCCTATGGAAGACATGACCTAAATCTTACACACAGGGAGTGTAGATTTCAAACGGAGTCACCCATGCAGGTAACCCCGTAATGTTCCCCATATAGGGGGTGTATGGATTTCAAATGAAATGGCCCATTGCCAAATTTGTTAGTAAGGGTTGGAAGGGTGTATTCAATGGTTAAATAACCTACAAAAGTAATGTATCTATACCGATATACATTCATAGCGTCTGAAACTTGGCATGCAGACCAAATTTTAAAATAAGATTTTGTGTGCAACATCAATTCTCTGTAAGCCAGCTACAGTGAAAAAACAACATTACAAGTATATTTCTTTGTATAAGTCTAAACTTTCAAATCATGGATTTAAAAATACCCAAAATGGTTCAAAATCGGAAAAGTGCAAAAAAGGCAACAAAAATACTACTTTTACAGCACCTTGATGTGTTTTTATTTTATCAATCTCATTTGATTTCAAATGTTATCTAATCAACAGCACCTTGCACTAAGTTTGAAGATTGGCAGGGAACCGTAAATTATTTGATCAATACAACGAACAACAAAGTACCACACAGGACTAATGCTACATTTTCCGACTGTGGGTATGGTTTTAAACTGAGCCAGACTAACAGAGTACTGATGTGTCATCTTGGAGACTGGCATGGGGAGACTGTTTGCATTCCAAGTAAGTTTTTATAAAAAATATTGAGATCGTCATTGGAATTGGAAGCTTCCTAATTTTAATGTGCGTCACCCGATCACCAGGTTTTTCCCATTAAAATTGAGATTTTGATATGCATAAGAAAGCCCATATTTTTCTCATTATCCCTGTTAAATTTTAGGCTTGAAACGATGTTTCCTTCATGAGATGTTATAAGCAGATTTAGGAAAATCATAACCACAGTCCTCTGTTTCTGTTGCTTTAAACCCTATGTATTCCACTTGAATCATATGTGACACAATCAAGCGGAATGAGTCGTATGTCGGGAATATTGAGTTTGAGTTATAGGTAAAAAAAGTGACACATTTTTATGTTTTACTTGTTTTCTCAGTTGGATAACAGTTTGTAACTTTAAAACTAGAAGTTTGATTTTGTGGGTGGGGTTTGGACCATACTGTAGCATTTTGCACCTACTATTAAATGATGGACAAATATCCAAATTCAAAACGGCAGACATGTGACTCATTTCGCTTGATCACGTCATATAATACTATCCACATGTCTAAACTTGAACTGTGTCAAATGATTTCGCCAACAGTTCCATGTGAGTCAGAGAGGGCAGACTTTGCGCACGGTAATATAACATATAGACAAGATGGAGTTGTAATTGATGTTGAACAACCACATCATGGTGTGCAGAGGGATTTTGTTTGCAATGAAGGCTACACTATATCAGGAGATCAGACTTCCTCTTGTACGGCTGGCCAGTGGACACAATCGAGACCTGGGTGTAGAGCAAGTAAGTAATACAATTGTGTTTCTATACTCTATGTCAGCTCAAGTTGGAAAGTGACCAAATAAGATTTTAAAGACAGCACCACTGCTGTATTCCCATAGATACGCACACAATAGCTTAATAGCATCATCATCGTACAAGCTCTGATATTCTTGTTTACATCAATAAATAAATTAGATCTCAGTTTTCCTTTTTCTTATTTCTAAAACCTAAGAGCTCAACTAGGAAACAACTTGCTCACAGTTATTAGACTAATTCCTTCTGTCTCCTAACATGGTGCACTGACGCGAAGCTGTGCTGTGTTGGAGACTGAAAAACAAACGGTTCGAATAATGCCAGGGTTTTCGCGATCTGCGCAATGTGCGTGTGATCGTATTACACTGCGCCATCATGTTATCGCGCGGGTTCCATTTCAAGATGCACTCACAAGCACGGACAGCCGCCTCCGCGTCACATTGCTATGACTCATGAATAATTCAGTGTGTCACAAAAAGCCTGGCACGAAAAAAGCATAGAAGAGGACCAGTGCCCTCAACAAGGCCAACGCATGCGCACAAAAGCCGACGTTGCAGGGGATGGTGGAACCAGTCTACACAGTTATTGGAAACCAAAAAGACAGGGAAACCATAGATTTTCAGATACGTGTCATGTATGACAGAAAGCCACGATATCGATATATCGAGGTACAAAGGACCACTGATATATGGATCCTATTAATTACGAGTATTGATAAGGGGAAATTCATGGAAACAAATCTTGAGATATTTTTTTGCATTGTGGCTTCGACGTTTATATCTTCTTTGGAAGGTGATATAAGTGCGTTATAATCCACTTGATTAACAAGGCTTTCAATTCCACCTCCAACAATCTTCTTTGACATGCAGTATGTTTACACATATTCTTGGCATAGACTTAGCACTATGATATTTAACCGCAATAACATGCAGCAAAATACTTTGCTGTGCGCATGTATGGTCAGAGGTCATTTGCAGCTGTATTCCCATTCAACACTTGCGCAGATGTGGTGATAATCAAACACAAATCACATTTATAAAAAGTGCCCAGTTCCTTGTTAAACAACAGAGGTTAGTTTCGCTGGCACAAGACACAATAGAAAATTAATCGCATGGTATGCTTGACTATAACTGGTGTGTGGCCTTGTAATAATGAATGAAATGAAACCAGAGGCACTCAAATATAATTATGTAAAGCATGCATGACCAAAGATTTTCAACCGTAAACATGTATTTCTTGTGTAGATACAATACCCAAAAAAACATTGACCCCTGAAACTAATAGGGGGTCAATGTGAAACCTATTGCACCAAAACCTTGTACATTGCATAAGTCACTTGATTGTGAATAACATAATTTATGAGATTTCTCACTGAGATATTATCATAATACTACAATTTTCTTTTCCTTGGACTAGTTCACTGAATTTCATCAATCATCTTATTATAACAGTCCTGATGAACTTTATCAAGAATTTACAATTTTCTTAGAAATATTCCCAAAGAAAATACAATGAATTCTGGTTGTGAAACAACATTTGACGAGCAACCACGCGCCCTTAAAAAGTGTCCAAATGACATTTTGCTGTGTTTTGCATAAGTCACTTGATTGTGAATAACATAATTTATGAGATTTCTCACTGAGATATTATCATAATACTACAATTTTCTTAGAAATATTCCCAAAGAAATACAATGAATTCTGGTTGTGAAACAAGATTTGACGAGCAACCACGCGCCCTTAAAAAGTGTCCAAATGACATTTTGCTGTGTTTCGCAACCATAGATGACTGTTATTGCAAGAAATAAATGCCGTAAGTAGGACCATCATGTTTACAAAATTACAATTCTAAAATTATTCAAAACTCACCAAATTTTCACCGATTTTCACCAACTAAAAATATGGTAATTGTCATTTTGGTCAGCTTTCATTTTATGTGAGCATATTATAGAATCCATATATCCAAGCTGCTATTCTTATCAGGGAACCCCCTTGTCGCTCGAAAAGTGTTATGTCCTTGGATAGATACGGTCTCCATACTTGGATACAGTAATCTACATGGGGTCTGATGAGAGATTTGTAGAGTAGCATAACAATATCCCTGCTTTTGTATTTGATTGTTCGCTTGATCATCCCTAGGGTTTGGTTTGCCTTATTTGTTGCTTCTGCAAATTGTTTGGAAATTTTCAGGTTGTCTTGTATCCATACTCCAAGATCTTTTTCCTCTATGGTGCTGTTCAATGCTTTGCTGTCCATCTGGTATACATGGCGAGGGTTGTTGTGGCCTATGACATTTTCCATTTGTTGGACCAGTAGGTCAGTTTGTTGAGGTCGTCTTTAAGTGTTTGTATGTCTTGGTCCATTGGTATTGGTCTTGATAGCTTTGTGTTGTCTGCGAATTTGCTTATCTTTGAGTCTAAGTCGTTCACGAAGACTAGGAATCATAGGGGTCCTAGTACCGATCCTTGCACAACTGAACTTTGGACTTGACTTTCTTCTGATTTAGTTTCTTGTACAACAACTCTCTGGGTTCTGTCTGCCAGCCATGCTTGGATCCATTTGACTGCATTTCCATTTATTCCATGTGCCCGAAGTTTTTAAATGAGTCTTCGGTGATGAGGGACCTTGTCAAAAGCTTTGGTCAGATTTAGGTACATGACATCTACTGGTGTGTCGTCAGCCGCATACTTAATCAGCATATCCATGTGAAATAGTAGAGTGGTTGTGCATGATTTTCCTTTCAGGAACCTATGCTGTTGTGTCTCTCTGATAAGTTGATATATCTCCATATGGTTATATGGTCACAAATGATTTTTTCAAAAGTTTTGCAGATAACAGATGTCAGGCTGATCAGTCGAAAATTCCCAGCTTGTGACCTTGATCCTTTTTTGAAGATTGGTGTGACATTTGCTGTTCTCCAAATGTTTGGTACCTGGCCTTCTTGAAGTAACTTATTGAAGATCAGTGCTAGTGGTCCAGTAAGTTCTTTAGCTAGTTCGTTCAGTAACTTGGGTGACATATCGTCTAGACCTGCAGCTTTTGAAGGGTTGAGCTCTTGGAGATGTTTTTCGACCTCTTATCTGTAGTGACAATGATGTTGATCAGTTTCAGGTCATCGTTATAGTTGAACATTGTCTTGGCTTGTGGTGATTCTCCTATCTCTTCAGTAAACACCGAGATAAAGAATTTGTTTAGTTCCTCTTCTGTATCTTTCCCTGGGGGATGAATTCGCCACCCTACGTACGGTGTCTTTTACTTTCCTCTTATAGGCATGTGTTTTGCTTGATGTCACCCGCTAACCTTTTCTCATACGTACAGGGTGTATCAGAATGAACTATACCGAGGCAATATGATTCGTTTATCATCACTGAAAAATTGATTTAAGCTTTTATAATTTGGAAACAAATATTGTGACAAAATTTGGAAACAAATATTGTGACAAAATTTGGAAACAAATATTGTGACAAAATTTGGAAACAAATATTTAAATTGCCTTGGTGCCCTTTTGAACTGACTGTATATATTTGTCTTGGTGCCCTTCCAAGCCGATGGCCATATTTTGTATTGCCCTTCAAAAATGGCCTTGCCCCCCTTGGAACTTAATTTGAGGGGTGCCGACTGGCTAGTTGAACAAAATCTGAAGTTCCAACCCTCAGCGTCCCTGAGTCAAACAGTGCCAACCCTGTCTTATTTTCACCCTTGCTGGCCAAACAAAATATGTGCCGGAACCACAAATCAGTTGAAAAACAATTAAACATTCACCCTCATATTAACATTATTTCACTCAACCATTGTATATTGTACAGACCCTTGTGATCCCATCACCCCAGGAAATCATGTGGCAGATGTTGGCTATAACAGAGATCCATCAGAAGATGGATATTCCGATGGTACAGAGGCCACTATTGTGTGTGATCAACAAACATCCATAGTAGATGAGAGTGATGGCAGTGTAAGGTGCAGTGCAGGGGTATGGGAAACGGGTATTCCCGTATGCGGTACACATAGTAAGTGGAACATGTAGGGGATGGGAACCAAGTATTGCCATATGCGGTACACATAGTAAGTGGAACATGTAGGGGTATGAACCAAGTATTCCCATATGCGATACACATAGTAAGTAGTACATGTAGGGGTATGGGAACCAAGTATTCCCATATGCGGTACACATAGTAAGTGAAACATGTAGGGACCAACTAGTGTTCCCATATGTGGTATACACATAGTAAGTGGAACATGTAGGTATGGGACCAACTAGTTTTCCATATGCGGTGCACATGGTACACACAGTAAGTGGAACATTGTAGGGCATGGAACCAAATACAGGCTGTCCCAAAATGATTAGTACCCATCGATGCCCAAAGTTCAATACATTTGTTCATCATCAAAATCAATAAAATTAGATCCATTGTTTTTCTATCATGTTTGCTATATTGTACCCTTTCATTAGAATTTTAGATCATGAATATCGGACTTATTTTAATGAAGTTGCACTCCATTGTGTAAGACATAGTGATTTCACCTTTTTGGCAAATTAAAGTGCAAAAAATGTGTTTTTAAACAGCTTGTTTGAAAGAAACTAATGCATTCTCTTAATCTCTTGTCTGCTAATATTATTTGGTTCCTTTCTATGTTGAACTGCTGTTGCATCATATTGTTGTTCAAACCATTAATGCTTCTTCATTTTGAAGAGTAAAAATGGATCGTCACGCATGAGCGACCCACGCTTTGTTTCTATAATGAGCTAGTTTTTAGGCTAAACTTGAGGGAAATTTAAACAGGAAAAGACGTGGTCATAGGTAACTAGCAGTGGCTTAGACTTCTTTTTCATATTGGGGATGCAATTTCCTGCAAACTTGGTAGAAATAATATAGTCCCTTAGTGTTTAACCTCACGAAATCCATTCTCCAATGTGAAAATAAAATCTAAGCCACTGGTGATTTACCAAATACCACTTCATTTAGAAGTCCCTAAACACTTGTCAAATAAAACAATGCATGGGGTCACTCAAGTGTGACAAACTTCTTTTACCCATTAAATTGAATTAAGGAGAAGAATTTTTGATGATTTGAACACCCATAACTAATAACAGTTACAACAGAAAGATACACAAAATTATATTGAGTAGACAAGAGATTATGAGAATACACAAGTTTCTTTCAAACAAGCTGTAATAGCACACACATTTTTTAGCAATTTGTCAAAAAGGTGAAATCACCATGTTTTACATAATGGAGTGTATCTTGAGTTTGATAAATCCGATATTCATTATCTAAAATTCTAATGAAATAGAACAGTATGACAAAGATGATGTAAAAACAACGAACCTAATCCCATCGATTTTGATGATGACAACAATTATTGAACTATGGGCATCGATGGGTACTAATCATTTTGGGACAGCCTGTATTCCCATATGCAGTACACACACAGTAAATAAAATCTTGAACGCAAGTGTTCTCCGAGATGCCTTGACTTTCAATAAATTTATAGTAATACTTACACAAGCCTGTTTGTCCTGTGTTCATGATGCAATAAGTCGGTAGACACATCACTGTTGCTAGACTTGCACACATCACTGTTAGGTGACCAGGTGTGTGATTTGCCATGTCTACACATAGCAACCGACCCTTGTTCTGTTATTTCCATAGTAATTGAATACTTTTGCAAAAATAAATATAAGATGGTTAGATGGCATAAATATGTACAAATAAATTGGAGAACACTTGCGGACCAGATTTAGTAATCCTCCTTTTATGTATATGCAAGACACACAGTAAAGGTTGCATTGTAGGGTGTTGGCATAAATATTCCCATATGCAATACATAGTAAGTGGTATATGTATGGGTGTATGGGACCAAGTATTCCTATATGCAAAGCACACAATGAATGGCGCATGATTAGGGTGTGGGATCAAGTAATTCCTGTATGTGAGACACACAATAATTGGTACATAGTGGGGTGTATGTGGGACCAATTGTTTCAATATGCGGTACACACAGACTTAAGGAATTTACTGTACTTAAATATACTAACTTGCAATCTTTTGTTCAGACCTAAATACATGAAGTCAAGGAAATCTGGCTGAGTGATTTTTGTGTTTACTGACTTATACATTCTAAATTGCCATCTTTTGTTCAGACCTTGCTCGAGGAAAGGTTGCATACCAGAGTAGTACAGCATCACAATCACCTGCTGGACGTGCAGTAGATGGAAATACTATAAGTACATCTGCTGGTAACAGCTGTACCCACACAGGTGAGTGAATTAATATACAAATACTATATGGTTAGGCTAAATTAAAAAATCATTTGTCTCAAAGCTCCCGCGCGCGTTAGTTTATTGATGCGCATTAGAAATACAAAAATCTTAAAACATCTTCTTTTTTTCCCCTTTTTTTCTTTTTTTTCTTCAAACCCCCCCCCCTCCCCCCCCCCCTCCCCCCCAAAGTTTCACAGATTTTTCAGATTTTCATTGATCAAATCATTTTAAATACAAAAGGTCACTTTTACAAGGATTTCAATATTGTATATTTAAAAAAAACGACTTAAAAAGACCTGCATTCTGCATTAGGTTTTGAAAAACTGAAGAGCTTTGAGACAAAAGATTTTTTTAATTTAGCCTTAAAGGGGAATTAAGGCAAACTACTGTAAAATCACTTAATTTCGCGAGGGTTTTAATTTAAAGAATTTTTAGATGGATGTGGATTCGCAAAATTAAATACCTGCGAAACTGACAAATTTGCATTGAAAGTAACAGTGACATTTCCAGCTTCGCGAAATTAAATGCCCGCTACAATAACAGTAATTTTAAATTCGCGAAATAAAGTATCTATGAAATTACGGTATTTTCCCATGGTATATAAAGGGAAAATTATTGACAGACACGAAGAACTATGTATCGCATGTCGTTGGTGGTGTTACATAGTGACACATAATGTGTATGTCAAAATGTTAAAACAAACATTTTATTAGCATTTTTATACACCAAATCAATATTTTTATTTCCAATTAACATAATTATTTTTTGGCTTTAAGACTTTTTAGAACTAATTAAGAAAACCATATTTCAAATTATTATATAGTGGGTGTGGTTTTGAGAGAAAGAAGCGGTACATTTACTGTTTTGTTTAAGCTCTTTTCACGGGTATAGGGTCAAGTGCAACAATAGAAAACTGCCCATGAAAAGAGCGTAAACAAAACAGTAAATCTAAAGTGTACAACTTCTTTCTCTCCATGAAAAGTTTCTGGAGTTTCTGTAACTGAAGTTGCTCTTCGATTTGGAGTTAGAAGGAAGGTTGCACTGAAATGGAGAGACAGGTGTGTTGGCTTACAAACATCATGAATGATCCTGGTCATTGTAAAGGATGAGTCTCACACCAGTAGATTCAGGTGTTGGAAATAATTGATGATGTGAGATGTTCGGATTATGATTGTCTTTTCATGGAGAGAAAGAAGGGGTTAGATTTACTTTTGAGATAAGATTTCGTTATGTACAAATCCAATAAAATGTGAATAGGATATATACTCACAATTTAGTTACGTTTCACTGCTAAACTAGCAGCTTCGTCAGACTGGCAACTCTGTCTGGAGGCAACATCTACGATCAACTCGTCGGAACTACGCCCTCTACAACGGCGGGTCCCAGCAACAGGAAATCCCTAATTCCTGTTGCCTCCAGACAGAGTTGCCAGTCTGACGAAGCTGCTAGTTTAGCAGTGAAACGTAACTAAATTGTGAGTATCCTATTCACATTTTATTGGATTTGTACATAACGAAATCTTATCTCAAATGTTCTATAACAATCCAGATGAACTTATTCAAAGAAAGGGTTAGATTTACTGTTTTGTTAACGCTCTTTTCATGGGTATAGGGTTAAGTGCCACAATGGAAACTGCATCATTTGTTATTCAAATGACCACTGCTTCATTAATATTGGTGCTATTGTGACAAATGAGGTGTCAAAATGCGCAATATGAGGGTGTTCTTTCCCGCTTGTTGAACTTAATTAGGGTCCTAAGAATTAAACACAGGGCGCCTCGAAAAAAGTGGATACTTTCTTTTTGTGACTGAGTAAAATCAATTTTATCGCGTTTTGATAGACCGTTGTGTTAAGTCTTGACTTGGAATCGGAATGAATGAGCGTACATGTTGCATTAAATGTGACCCAACATGAGTAAATGAGGCGGAATGCGGCAGTAGCTAATTTGATTTAAGAGCGCAAATGTGGGACAAGGTCAAAATAAGTCAAATTTAGAACAAGTCTTATTTCTGATCTTTGATACATCTCGTATCTAACAAAACACTCAAATTCATTATCATCTGTAACTTTGGTTTGGAATGTGATATGACATTGACTTTGATACCAAAATGTCCCTTAACATATATACATATTATCATGATATCAATAACTCAATATTCATCTTTCCCTAATTGTGCCTCATTTACTCTCGTTGGGTCTCATATTAAAATGACTCGTCATGCATGAACTATCGTTGGCTATATCTTGTTAATTGTCCTGTTACAGAATAAACGTTCTAAATCTACACATTTTATACATATAAAGTATGAACATGTGTAGATCAGTTTATGGGACAAAAAAAATTGAAACTGCCACATTATGTTATATTCATATACTAGTAATGTTGAACCAATCAGAAAGCATGAAACTAAAGTATGCAGAGTGTATTGAAAATGTCTAATTACCCTCCGTTCAATGCGTGCACTACGCTATTTGTTTTGATTCGTTGTTCAGGAATCGCGGGTTTGCCTATTTTTACTGCAGGAATTATAGCAAACTTGTTAACATGATTTTATTTGTTTTTATATTAAAATTATGCTCAAATCGTGTATTTTGATTTGTATAGTGTTGTGTATGAATTAGGTCAATACCTGCGTATGTTTTGTTTCTCAAAAAATTAGAAAAATCAATGCACTTGCACAAATGTTGATATGCTCACAATATAGCACTCCGCCGGCCGGCCCCCTGTGGGTCATGCCATTATGCACACATCAACATCAGCGTGCATGCATTAATTTTGTGTAATTTCTCTCGAAGTGACACATATACATTTATTGACCTATAATTACAGTCCTTCTTTCTGGTACAAGTTTGGAGCTCTGTACATTTAATGGTGGACGAGCATTGTAATCATGTGAAGAGCAAATTGACATATATGTATTTTTCCTTTCATTTTGCAGCACCTAATAACAATGAACCATGGTGGTATGTGGACTTGGGTGATCAGTACAACATTAATAGGATCAACATAGTGAATTACAATGATGTTGCTTCTTGCCCTTTGTGTAGTAAGTTGTTTATAGAATAAAGGTATTATATGAATTTTCATTGGAAAAGTAGGAAATTACTATTTTTCTATACAGGTTTCAATAACTAATCTGTTGTCTTCCTCGGTGGATTGTGTTTGATCCAAAGTAAGTGTTTCTAGGAAGTTTCTTGATGATGTCATCTGATGTTAATGATGACACCCTCTGGATCACTGAGTCGTGAAGGTGACTGAGTTGGTACGTACCATCGTCACCATTCATAAGGTGTTTTTGTTGGTTAGTGGTGTTTTAGCAAATGGATTCATGTATCCATCTGGTATTTTTATTAGTGTCATCTCTGGCAATAATCATGGAATTGTCCCATTTAATGATTATGATTTTCTTTCACTGCATGGTCATCTCAATCAGTCACCTTTACTTTAGATCTTTTCTTCAACAAAACATGATGAAAGTGTCAACAAATAATTTCTTATGGATTGTTTTTGTATTGTATGATGTGTGCTATTGAAAGCAGCTAGGCATGAGTGGATAAATGTGTCACTGGGAATGGAGCTGTAACTTACTCACATATTGTCAAATGTACATTCCTGCATACTTGATTTGTATGCTGGAGCACACTAAGCAATGAAATTCCAATGTCAAATTTGATTTGGTACAAGTTTTTTACATCATTTCTGTTCTGGTTGATCAAAAGATCATAACTTCAGATTTACGGAATCAAAATTTATGAATGAAATGTGAAATTTTGAAGAAAAAATGTTCCAAGAAAGTGTATGTTTCACTTTTTTGGTATAGATTTGGTATACATGTACTAACACCTGGCCAACTTTTTGTGTTGAGCAGATGCTAATCTGATGAGCAGATGCTTTAATATACATTTAACAACTCCCCATTCCGTAGCAAAGCGTTGTTAATTTGAGATAAACCATGCTGCTTTGGAAACCAGCACTCCAATCGAACCGCACCACACAGATTATGCGATCGCAGCCGCAGTGTGTGTTGTTTTGGAATGATCGCTATTTACATAGAGTTTTTCAACTAAAAGGAACTTGTAATAAATATAAGAGGACCTGATGTTTCTGATTTGAACAGAATCTTTATCGAAGGTAAAATGACAAAATACAACATACACAACATATATATAGACAGGGGAACAAGAGAAATGACAAGAGATAATGTAACACAGTGGGGGTCAAAGTGACAGATGGATGAATAGGGGAAGGTATATCAAACTTAACAGCTGATTGATGAAGTGGATAATGTAACAAAAGGATGACATAGACAAGGGGGAGATTAAAAAGTAAAAGGCAAATGGGATATAAACAAATTGGGAGTAAAATCCATAATGGTGATTGATGACTACAAATAAATAAAAAAAATTGGTGGAAATGTAAAATGACTGAGGGAATGCATGAGAAAACAAGATAAAACAAAGTGGGAGAAGGTCTATGGTAACAAATAATGGAAATGCACTGGAACGAGCAATGAAAATAACTGTGGATAGGAGACAAAGTTGAAAATGAAAACAGTATCACACATAACAAGAAGTAAAAATAAAAAATTGAAAAATAAAGTGGAGAAAAACAAATGGGTAAAAAATACAAGTGATAGGTTAATCAGATACAAATGGAGGAGATGGGGGGGGGGGGGGGGGGGGGGGTTGAGTCTAATCGTTCCCTTTCTGGATGTTTAGGCCATGGGGCTGAATAGTGAGAAGACGTTTCATCCATAGCTTCTCTCTACTGAGACCTACCACTTCTGAACGGCTACCTAAAGATTCAATGCCATGTAAGATCATATCAGACATCGTATGGTTGGGAAGGTTAAAGTGGTGTCCGACAGGTGGCTTGTTGGTGTTGACCATTGATCTGTGTCCATAGAAGCGCTTCTTCAGTGAGTTTTTGGTCTCACCAACATACTGGACTCCACACACTCTACAAGATAAGAGGTAAATGACATTAGATGTGGTACAAGTGATGTAACCCTTCGTCTTGTAGGTGGCATGGGTGGTGTGACTGGTGAAGGAATCGCCTTCCTTGATGTGTTCCCGTCAAACGACGCACCTGCTGGTCGACTCGCACTTAGAAGTGCCATGCTGCGTAGGGAGAGAATCATCAGTTAATGAGGGAATGGTAGCACATACTAACATATCTCGTGGGTTGCGAGTGCGTCTGTAGGCCAGGATGGGTATGTCAGGAACTGCACGACAAAGACGGTCTGGTGTGTGGAGAATGTGGTGGTTAGTGTTGGTGATGTGACGTAGAGGAAGAAGGTTAGGATGAAATGTGGTAACAAGGGGAATCTTAGGGGTGGGGTCTTGGTTTATAGACTTCTCTAAGGACTGTGGCTCTCAGGAGAGAGTGGACTTTCTGGATGGCTTGCTGGACTTTGGTGGAGCTGTGACCCCTGGTAACCAGATGCTTCTTCAAATTCTGTGCATGATATAAGAATTTAGATTCGTTAGAGCAAATACGTCGGAGACGGAGAGCCTGACTATATGCTATGCCAGTCTTACAATGGCGAGGGTGGCAGCTTGAAGCATGGAGATACTGGTGCGTATCTGTGGGCTTGGTGAAGAGATCTGTAGACAGTATACCATTCTCAGCTTTCTGAATGGTTATATCAAGAAAGTGTGCCTGTTGGTGGGAGTAATCAGAAGTGAACTTAATGGTCCTTTGAAATGAGTTCATGTGATCAATGAATGTGAGAAGGCTGCTTTCATTACTGGTCCAGATAAAGAATACGTCGTTGATGTACCGCAACCAAATCCAAGGTCGACAAGGTGCTTCAGCTATTGTTCCCCCAGCCTAGACATGAAAAGACAGGCCCATGAAGGAGCCATCATAGTACCCATAGCTGTGCCATGTACCTGCAAGTAGGTCCTGTCCATGAAAGTGAAATTGTTCTTGGTTAGGACATGGTTCATGAGGCATTCAATATCAGGTATGGGAGGACTGGAATGACCAATCTTAGCCAAAGCTGCACGGCTTGCTTCGATGCCTTCCTGATGGGAAATGTTGGTAAAGAGGGACTTAACATCAAATGTGCCAATAATTGCGGTGCTTGGAACTTGGTTCTTGATGGCTTCGAGTTTCCTGAGAAAGTCTGGGGTGTCATGGATATAGGAGGAAACCTGTGGAACAAGAGGCTTGATGAAGTTATCAACAAAGAGGGATATATGCTCAGTTGGGGAGCCGTTGCCAGAGATGATGGGTCTGCCTGGGTTTCCCGGCTTATGGATCTTGGAAGGAGGTAGAAGCGGGCAGCACTGCAATCTTTGGGAGTTAGAAACTCAAAGGCCTTGTCAGAGAGCTCATGACGCTGATGCATGTCATCCAGGGTATGCTGAATCTGTTGAGAAAATGTGCTAGTTGGATCGGAGTCAAGAACAGCATAATGAATGCGGTTGTCAAAATGACGCATGGCTTCATCTATGTACTTCTGTCGGTCCATGACAACTACTGCTGACCCTTTGTCTGCTGGCTTGATGATGATGTCTGTCCGTAACCTGATGGAATTCCGTGCCTAGCGTTCCTCCCTAGGGATATTGTCATGAGATCTGCGGGAAACTTGCTCAGAAGTGTTATCCTGGGTGCTAACGACTTGGACATAAGTCTCAAGGGCAGGGACTCTGTTCTTGGGAGGAACCCAAGTACTCTTCTTGTAGAACGGCTCAGGTACAGATGGTTTGGTGGGGCATCAAGAAAAAATCGTTGAGACGTATCCTCCGATAATACTGAGTAAGGTCCTCGCTAAGCTCAACTTGATTGACATCAGGAGGAGTGGGACAGAATTTAAGGCCCCTAGAGAGAAGTTTGTGTTCAGCATCAGATAAGGTGGAAGATGAAAGGTTAATGACAGTGGATGCAGCTGGTACAGGAGGAGGTGGGCGCCTGAACCGCCGGTACTTGTCCCCTGTCTTGATAAACAGCCATTTATTTCATTATTAGTAAACTGTAAAAAATGAGCATCTGAGCAGCAATTCTCCAGTTCAAGTTGAAGCTTGACAATATCCTCATTCAAATGGTCTAGGGAAGACTCACAATGTAGAGACAGAATATTAATGAGACGAATGGATGCACTGTATAAAACTCTGTTCCACTCACTCTGTAACGAGGAACTTGGTCATTTTAGTGTTAAGGTTTTTGATAATAGTTTGAATGAAACTGTTAAAAATTAAATTATATGTTCTTATTTGCATTTTCTAATATGAAATGGCGTTTAAATCTGGGGTCATTGTTGAAAGGGATTAAATCAAAAGGATTGTGAAATAATCCACGCAGACGACGCGAACGCCATTTTAGATTTGTGAAACACATACGCTGTAACATGATGAATTTCTTAATGTGATACTTTATTTGATACATGAAAATGTATAATATCACCAAGGGAATGGGAAAACTAATCTAGAGGTCAAAGTTCAAACTTATGAATCGTAAAAGTAAATAAATTACCAATACCTCCAATTTTAATATTTTCAGAGCAAAGGCTGCAAGGTACAGTTGTCCGTGTGAGCGGTACTAGTTGGGATCCCAGTAGATTGAGTGATTACACTCAATGTGGCAACACTGTTACTTTTGATCAAGCTAACTCAGGACAGCCAATTGAGTTCACCTGCAACCAGCCCACCAGAGGGCGCTATATCAGTGTTCAGCTAATGAGATCAGGAGCAGATGTTAGATTGCAGTTGTGTGAAGTGCAAGTTTATGGTTCAGGACCAGTTCAAGGTATACATGATATAACAGTGCAGAATGATTTATAGTGGCTTGTGATTATTTCTAACGCTTAATATTATGTAAAATAAGATTTTCAAGTGGAGAAAGCTACAAATACTTAAGTTGCAAAGTAATAATGGAATGGCAAACGTGCGAACACCGTTTTCGATTGGTGATACACAAACGCTGAAGAGGTCAGAGCTAATCCTGACGAAAGCTTGACAGTTTTAAACTTGACCGACGGCGAACCCGTTAAACTCTTATCCTATTTTATGAATACCTGTCGTAAAAGCCTATCTTACATTACAATACCGACTCATTTTTCTGGAATTTTGGGATAAAAAAAATGACAAAAAGAGGCAAAAATGTTAACATACTGTTGTTACTTTTTTGGGAAAATACTTGACCGACCGACCGACCCAAGGTTTCCTTTTGTTGCCTTATATCAGTGTTTTTTTGTTTCCTTTCATACTACAGGATGCATTGTGCCTAATTTTCCCAATGGATATATGCATCATCAACCATCATCTGGGGATCCAGTGCAATACTCTCCACAGAATATTTTTCCTCCACAGCAGCTGTATATATATTTTTATTGTAATGAAGGTTACACAAGAGAAGGACAGCGTTTCAACACATGTGGCAATGACAGACTCTGGGTGGGTCAATACCCAACTTGTATACAAAGTAAGTGTCGCAAAAGACTGTTCAGCTTTCAATCAAAAATGCCCCCCCCCCCTCCCCGTCACAACCTCCCCCTCCCCAGTTGCCCCAGTCAGCTCAAGCCCCACCCTACAAATTTTCTAAAATTGATCTAAAACGTCTAACAAATTAAGCTCATTACAGGAAATGTTTACATTAAAAGCATGCACCCCCCTTAAAATAAAAGGTTTTTTTGCCTCCCAAAAATGCTGATGATGGTGCCACCACGGACTATAAATATTCATTAGCTAATTACTGAAATTTATTGGTCAATTACACCAGCGTGTGAAGCTTGTATTTCGCCTACTTCCCTGCGTTTGGGTAATCAAGCATGGGAGAATTAATCCCCCAAAATGAACTGCCAGACCTTTATACCGCACCTCTTATCATCCCTGCACGCCACAATTCAATGCACTACTTTGAATCACCTGCGCTTGTTTATATTACCGTTGCTCAAGCATAACTATGCACTTCAATCCTAACTCGCCTACCTTAGTGCTACCCCATTACCACTGTAAAAATAGTGCCCCGCTGGCGTAGAACGGCTAGCGGAGCGATCTCTCAAGGGCCGGCGGTGCAAAGTCCAATTTCTTCAATCACTAACACGCCATACAACACACGTTTTACTATCGCTCGTATTTTTGCTGATTTTTCACCATTTTGCGAGTGGGTAAGAAGGAATCTTTTATCATCAGAATTATCTATATGATTCACTGACGTTTCCTAGCCAGGATATTCTCTATTATCTCGGTTTATTAACGATTTCTAGTGTCTGATGGTTTTTTCATTGTGTTTTTATATATACGCATTTGGCTTTTTTCCGATGGTATTATACTGTACACACTGAGCAAGAGATCAAATTTTATTGATCCCTTCATGTAAATCCACGCTAGAGAGAAGGTACTAGAATAGTGGCCATTCGTGCCTAGCTCTTTTTAGACTCCAAATTAATTATCGCCACATTGCTGGCTCTCTTCTCTGCACTTGGGGAGTTTCTGCGATGTTTTTGACATTGGACAATCGCCATTTTTTATTACGAAAGTAGTTCCGGATAGGGCGGCTTGGGGCGTCTTCTAGCTTTCGACAAGGGTTAAGTGGGGCGTAGACTCCACGGGAGTTATAATATGAATGCGGGCAGGGGTAGTATACTCATGAGAGCCTACCTGCTGTCCCGTAGATATTTAAAACTTTCAAATATGGTTGTTCCACGTCCTCAGTGTAGGCTCTACACCATGGCCAATTGCTCGAGTTGCAACCACTGAGATGACGAGGGAGCGCTTCCGTGGTGTGGAGTTCTCCCTTTGGGTACCGCCATGTACCGTACTGGGTGCGGGTTCAGTCTCTGTGTGGGGATCCTTCTCGTGTTGGGGCCTTCGGGTCCCGTCACACCCACGTCCACCCGATGGTTTCGACCGCATAGGGTTGGGCGTCAGGGAAGAAGGTATCCACCGTGCGGTTTTTGAGCCGGTGCCTGGTATGATCACCCGTATCGGTACGGGGGCGAGCCATGGGCCGTGGACCGTGACCCGGGAGCCGTTATACGGCTCTCCGGGTCACGGCCTCAGGGGAAAAGCCATGGATCTCCGGGTAGCGCCGTGGGCCGTTTCAAGGTTCTACGGCTCCGTGGGGGAGAGCGGGGCATTCTCTGACACTTCTTTTTCCATACTGACTCGTGTTTTCCAGTTCTTCTTGTTCTTCCAGATAGAAATCAAGGATGTCAGAAAAGAGATCAAGGGCATGTGGAGGATGCCATCGGTTCCTGCCTCGGGAGGACAAGGATCCGCATGCAGAGTGTCCATTCTGTCGCCGTTGCTCCCTGGATGCCCCCTGCGAACTGGACGCTGATTGGTCTGCGGAACATTGGGAGGAATATGAGGCATACAAAGTGGCTAAGCGAGAGCCGGAGAAACGGCGCAAGGAGCAGAGAAAGGCGGAGTGCGCCGTGAAGGCCAGAGAAGCCGCCGCTGCTGTCCAGACGACCGACGATGACGGCGATCCGGATATTACGGAGCTTGAACTATTCCGAGGGCACACCGGTACGATCGCCGTTAAAGAAACGCTCGCCGATAAAGATGCCGGCACCACGCCCCGGTCCTGATATGAACGACATAGTCCGGAGTTTTTTCGGGTCGTCGGAGTTCTCGGCACAGCTGGCAGCCATCGTCAGATCTTCCCAGCAGCAGAGAAGAGAGTCGTCTAGCTCATCTGGTTCGTCGAGCTCCAACTGTCCGAGTCCGTGTTCCAAGCATAGTAGTCCCGATCGGAGCCGCGTTTTGACCCCGGAGAAGGGAGAGGACAGCGCACCCGCACGGGCCTACGGGAGGAGCAATAAGCGGACCCAGGACTGTCCTCCGACCCGTGAACGGAGCCGTGAACGGAGCCGTGGGGAAGACCGAACGGAACAGCGGGGCCGCCGACGATCCCGTGATAAATCGCCGGACCCGTGATCGCAGCCGTACGGATCGACGGAGCCACGAGGTGCCACCTACGGAGTGGCGTAGCCGGAGCCTTAAAGATCGCCGGAGCCGAGAGTTAAGCCGTGATCGGTCCCGTGCGGAACGTCGGAGCCATGATTCGAGCTACTCGCGGTTCGGCAGTGGTACTTTGGCGGAGGTGGGCCACGGACAGAGCCGTGACCGAAGCCGTAGCCGCATCGACAGCCAACGGGATAGAGATGGGTATGAATATCACCAACGGGAGCAGTCCGAAGAGGGCCATTGGAGCCGTAATCGGCAGGCTTCCGGATCTTACGGCGAACGTAGTGGATAGGGGCAGGATGGTACAATGGAGGAGGGGAGTTCGTACAGCCGTGGCGGAGGACCGTCCCACCGTGAGCCTGCGGCAACCCTGCCAGGTCGCGACATACATTATCAGGCGACTGCGGTTGGAGGGCCGCGTTACTCGGCCCCTCACACTTTGTCTCGGGCGCCCAGCGGGTCGGACCCCCGACCACCACGGACTAGATCTCCGTCGAAAAGAAGGTCAGTGGAGCAGGAAGTCAGCACACCAGCGGCGGATCCGAATTACTGCTGTCCCGAATGGTCCCCACCTCCAGCGTCCTCAACAGCTTCCTTCTCCGACTTTTGAGCCGTCATACCTGTCAGATCCCAGCGGAACGACAAAAGACTCGAGCTGCCCTGTGACGAGACAAGTCGGTATGGACAGCGGGAGGGTGGCGACACCGCACCTTACGGCAACGGAGGTTGAGAGGATCAGGGCCCTTGAGGAGCCTTAGACAATTCAGAGGCCGTCGGACTCTCTCCTTGATCGGGGCCAGGACCAGCCATTGAAATACCTGTCCCCGGAGGTGTCGGCACCGTTTTTTGTACGTGCGCTATGATGAACGCCAAGATACCAATTTAATTCCCACCGGAGGAGGATTCCGACACGTACAAATTGGGTGAAGCTGAGAAAGCCACAGTCAGAAGACCTCAACGACCTTATATTCCGGTGACAAAGACCCTCCAACGCTACGTGAGGGACCTGCAGCAGACGGGCCAGGCTCCCCCAGAAAGGCATGGATCCCGAAGTTTTTTCCTACTCCACCGGAGGCAGTAGCCAAGTTTTTCAGCCCCCTCTTATACCGTCAGACTGCTGGCGTCAGATGGAAGCGGATCTCATTCATGTCTCCGCGGAGCATTATGCCCGGCTAGCCTTCCGTCTGGCTCTTCACCGTAAGCAGAACGTTATCAAAGCACTCAACCTTGCCGACAAGACCGGACTGGCCAGGACTCCAATCACATCGGATTTCTTCGGCGGTAGGTGGCCGGTATTTAAGGAAGCAGAGACGGTGCACCGCAAGCAACGGTTGGAGGACGAGAGGGCTCGGAAAGCCGGACAGAAGAAAGGCAGCGGGACGAGTCAACCCCCTCAGGCTTTCCTGAAGTCATACTCGGACAGGCAAGCCTCTGACTCTCAGAAGTCGTGGGGGGGGGCGCACCTCAGAAGGGAGGCGGGCACTAAGGCGGTGGCTCCGGAGGTGGGAAAAAGGACAACGGGAAGGATGGAAATGGTGGGAGCGGTCGCCCAAGCACCGGAACAGCTAAGGGATGTCCGAACAGGGCAGAAAGGGAAGTGGTTCCTTTCGTGGCAACCGAGGCGGTGGCAAAGGGGCAGGCCGCGGAGGCGGCGGCGGCGGTCAAGACCGCCGTAATTGTCCGCCTAGGTCAGCGGCCTTCCTTCCTTCCAGTTGGAGGGAGGCTTTCATTCTTCGGGGAGGAGTGGGGACGAGTGACCTCCGACTAATGGGTCCTGGACACAGTATCTTCAGGCTACCAGTTGGAATTCACCCGCCCCCCCGCCGTCAACAAGAGTGTTCCGGCGTACAGACCTGCCGAGAGACCCCGACAAGAGGAACGCCCTACGCAGCGAGTTTCAAGCGCTGTTGGGAAAGGATGCGGTAGAGCAGGTAGCGCCCGGCCAGGTATCATTCATGTCGACATTCTTCCTCACCACGAAGAAATCGGGAGAATGGCGCCCAAATCGAACTTAAAGCCCCTAAATGGCTTCATAGAACCCAAAAGAGCTACAACCGGGATGGTGGGGCGCCACTCTAGACTTAAAGGACGCATATCTGCACGTCCCTGTGAGGCCCTCGGACAGGAAGTGGCTGGGTTTCTGCATCGGAGACCAGATCTACGGATACAAGGTGCTGCCTTTCGGCCTGTCTACAGCACCAATGACCTTCACAAGAGTAGTGAAGGTGGTCGCGGAGTACCTCCGACAACGGGGAATGTTTGTATTCGTCTACTTGGACGACTGGTTGGTGACAGCGCCATCGCCAGATATTCTCCGAGAGCAGATCGCACGAGTGCGCCGGCTAGTCACCTCTCTAGGGTTCGTCATAAACGAGGGAAGTCCGCCCTGGTCCCGTCGCAACAGGTACAGTTCATGGGGGCCATGCACCTGTTTACGGAAGAGGAAGTCATCCCGACGGAAGACATGGTGGCAGCCGTTACCAAATGTGCCTTAGAACTATTGTTAGCAGGGATTGCTCCAGCCAGACTGTGGATGAGGCTCCTGGGTCTTATAGCAAGCCTGTCGGCCATCCTCCCTCAGTGCCGCTTACGGATGAGAGTTATCCAGCTGCACGTTCTCGCCAGATTCAACCTCCGGAGGAACCCGTTGACGACACCGATCTCCAGCGCGAGAGGGACGAGGACAAGGAGCTGCGATGGTGGAATCGTTGACCCAATTTGATCCGGGGCCAGCCGTTCATGGACCAGGCACCATCTTCGTCCCTTACTACGGATGCCTCCAAGGGGGGCTGGGGGGATGTAACTCTTTCAGGAAGGTGGACCTCGGCCGTTGCCAGACTTCACACAGGCTGGAGCTCCTCGCAGTTTATCGGGCATACGGAAGCTACTCCCAGAGGTCAAGGGGAAGACAGTCAAGATACGCTGCGGCAACCTATCGGTAGTAATATATACCAACCGTCAGGGGGGAACCCGCAGCAGATCCCTGTCCTTCCAGACCGTCAAGTTACTAGTATGGTGCTCCCGCCACGAGATCACGTTACCGGCGGAGCACCTGCCAGGGGCGGACAACAAGTTGGCGGATGCCCTATTCAGAGAGGGAACACCCCTACGAGCTGCCGCGAAAGTCGGAGGGACATCGGTAGAGTGGCAACTGAACGGAGAGGTGTGCCAGACACTGTTCAATCTACTGGAGAAACCGTCCATAGACCTATTAGCGACAAGGGGGAACGCCCAGCTCCCGGTTTACTGCACTTGGGGACTAGACCCCATGGCATACGCAGCAGATGCAAGGGTCATCAGCTGGAACAGGATGCTGGCTTACGCGTTTCCACCCATAGCGCTGATACCCAGGGTCCTGGAGAAACTCTCAAGGTCCAGGAATTGCAGGTTGCTACTGATAGCACCGCTGTGGCCCAGGCAGATGTGGTTCCCGGGACTTCTATCACTCATGGTCGACAACCCAATCAGCTTGCCTCTAACGGAGGACCTCCTCATGTATCCGAACCAGACAACAATTCCTCTGACAACCACCCAGACCCTACACCTAACTGCATGAAGCATTTCATCCGATCTTACGTTGCAGAGGGACTTTCAAGAGAGGCTGCCACCCTGGCTGCAAAGGCAAGGAGACCTTCAACCAGGGCGACTTATAATCCTCGCCTCGTCAAGTAGTTCCAATGGTGTAGGGATAAGCAAATTAGTCTGCATAAAGCCCTGTGGGGGCTGTGGCTGGGTTTGTAACCGAGAAATTCAAGCACAAGATGGCTAACCCCAGATCAGTAAGATGCTTCCGTACGGCCATCGCCTCAGTTCATCATGGATTCGAGGGAGGCATGGCGGCCTTATTCAGGGAGCGGTTCACGAGCGTCCCCCGGTAAGGTCGTTGGTACCGGCATGGGATCTTCCACTGGTTTTGGGCTCCTTAGCAGACTCTCCCTACGAGCCCATGCATCTTCTGAACTTGCCTGACCTTATTAGAAAGACTGTGTTCCTCGTAGCTGCGGCATCTGGACGACGCATTTCAGAAATCCACGCTCTGTCTATGAAGGAGGGTCCTGGGCCCTTTACAAGGGAGCTTCCAGCAGCAGCAGCGTCGACCGCAGCAGCTCCAAGGAGTCGGCGTAGCAGGGGCAGAAGACAGGGAGACAAGAGTAGCACCCTGACTTCTCTATAAGTGAGTCAAGGCTCTGTTTGTTGATACTGTTCTTCGCTTTAAGCTCCAGGTGTTACGTAATTCTGAGATCTTTGGGACTCTTCTTCATGGGGCCATTTTAGGTGTTATCACCGAGCTCGCGTGTTGATTATTCCCAGCGTTGTCTCCTAGTCAGTGCGAATCTGTGCATAGTTATGCTTGAGCAACGGTAATATAAACAAGCGCAGGTGATTCCCCTCTCCCCGCGGGGAGAGTGTTATCACCAAGCGCGTGTATACTTACCTTGCTCAAGCATAACGCCCACCCGGATAAGGAGGAGGTTGCCCACCCCCGGAGTCAACCCTGGTGTTACTAATTGATTAGCCGGAAATTGGACTTTGCACCACCGGCGCTTGAGAGATCGCTCCGCTAGCCGTTCTACGCCAGCGGGGCACTATTTTTACAGTGGTAATGGGGTAGCACTAAGGTAGGCGAGTTAGGATTGAAGTGCATAGTTATGCTTGAGCAAGGTAAGTATACACGCGCTTGGTGATAACACTCTCCCCGCGGGGAGAGGGGAATAGGAACTTCGAATATGGGGAAGTCTGGAATAGGAATTTTTTTTCAATTTTCGAACCCATTTGGTAAGATTTGGTATGTACTTTTGATCTATATTTTATTGAAAAGCAATCCCTTTCCCTCGTTTCTTTTCTTTTTTTTTCCCTTCTTTTTTTCTTTCTTTGCAAAAAAGTGGGGAGGCCATCAGCCGCCCCCTTGCGACGCGCCTGTATAGGCCTACATATATATCACGACATACAACATTATTTTATTCACCAATCAGTCACTCAATTAAAGGCTCTTTCTCTCCCCCTTCCCCCTTTCCTCTCCACTTTTCCCTCTCACCCCCTCCGCCCCTCCCCTGGATCCGCGTCTGTAGAGTATTAGGGCAATATCAGCAGCAAAGCCTAGGTCGTTGAGAACAATGGCAGGATGACGCCTCGAACAACGTGGATGTGTCACAACTCAAGATCAGATGTGGCCTTATAGTCTACCAATAACACAAATAGGAAAGGAACCAGAACGTCACCTGTAGCACTTTCCACTTCTTGGGTTATTGTACAGTACACCTATAGCGTTGACTAAAGCTTTTGTGATTCTGTGATGTCGCAGTACTACAACATAACTTTCCTGTTTATGGAGTCGAAAGCTTTCTTAAAGTCTATGTATGTGACTGTGAGAGGTAGCTGATGGTCTTTAAAAACCCTTCCATGATCCTCCTTAGAATGTGGATCTGCTAAGCACAGATTCTGCCAGGACGAAAGCCAGCCTGGTTATTCCTTAAGATGGGGTCGACATGATCTCTAATTCTGTTGAGCAGGATCTTGTTGTATACTTTGGCTGCAATTGGCAGAAGAGATATTCCTCTATAGTTAGTCATAAGAGAGCAGCTCCTTTCTTTGGTAGAGGAACAATAACTCTGGTGTTTCAGGGTGACTTATGTTTATAGTTTACTTACACACAGTACATCGAGGAGGGGAATTCTGCACCAAGCAGTCTGCAAAATACTGTATAGCTGGTTTTTATTTTTGCGCTTTTCGCGATCAATTTTGAAACCATGAAATTAAAAAAGCAGCGAAAGTGTTTGATCGCGAGTTAAGTATTGAGCTATAAATAAATGGTACCATATGGTAAACCAGCGTTCGATAGCCGGGCCAAATTTACCGCCAGATAACCAGTTTTTCCTTGCTGATCATCCAGCGGATGACCAACATTTTATTGACACCAACATTTTATATCTAAAATGATTAAATAGGTACTGCTAATTTGAGCTCAAAATGCCATAATTTCACAAATGTATACCTCCGTTGTAATTTGTAAACAGTAAATCTGAATATGAAGCCACGTGTATAGAAGGCTACGAATCTGCTATTAATTTCTCCCGTTGTACGAATCGAACCATGTCGCTGTAATCGAGACTATTTTAGCAGTTTTAAGAATTTGAGATGGCTACAAATCTCTAACCCCTACGGATCGCCAAATATTCACTATGGGATATCCTATAATGTGTCACTATCTGGGGAGATTCCCCCGTTAAAAGGGGCGTAAAAGCAGCTTGCTGCTTCTGATTTGGGGGAGCGAAGCCAAGAAAAAGGGGATTCAGGGGGAACGTCTAAATAAGATGACACGCAGCTCTATTTTTCATATGATTTAAACTCACCGGATGATGAATCAACTGTGCGCTCAAAAATTGAAAACTGTGTCGCAGATATCAAGTCTTGGATGACGGTGAACAAATTAAAATTAAACGATGACAAAACGGAACTTATCATGTTCACAACTCCAAGAATGCACACTAAAATCAATGACAATCATATTCAGATTGCCAATGCAAGCATTACGTCTGCACATTCTGCTCGAAACCTGGGCATTGTCCTTGATGACAACATGAAAATGGCTGAACAAGTAAAGAAAATATGTCAGTCAGCATATTTTCAAATTCGTAATATTTCTTCAATCAGAAAAATCTTGTCTGATGACACTGCTTCAATTCTCGTTCATGCCCTCATCACCTCCCGTCTCGACAATGGAAATGCACTTCTATATGGCATTTCAAACGCCCTCCTTGATAAACTCCAGCGAACACAAAATGCAGCTGCGCGTGTGCTTTCCAAAACTCGTAAATATGACCACATAACCCCAACTCTTATACAGCTTCACTGGTTACCCATTCGTCAAAGAATTGATTTCAAAATTCTTCTGTTAACATGGAAATCACTCAACGGACTCGCGCCATCTTATATTACCCAGCTACTCACTCCATATGAGCCGGCAAGGACTCTTAGATCAGCGAATAAACTTCTTCTGTCAGCACCAAAAACAATATCTTCGTATGGTGATAGAGCGTTTTCTTCATGTGCACCCAAATTATGGAACTCTCTACCTGTGGACATTCGTTGCTGTGTTTCAATCAATGCTTTTAAACACCGTCTGAAAACATATTTGTTCCAATGTGCATATCATGTTTAATTGTATTTTAATCCATTTTTTGCTCATTGCTTCAGGTCGCATGCTTATGTTTAATTGTTGTTCATGTTTATGTTTGTATGTATAGCGCCTCGGAATAGGCTGCCTAGATAGACGGCGCTTTATAAATCCATTATTATTATTATTATTATTATTAAGAAGGGGATTTTTTGTCAAACCAAATAGGGATAAATAACCGGATGATATATCATGCTGTTATTTACCCCTCTTAAAATAATTACTGAAATTAGACAAAAATAGAGAGGAGTAAATAACCGGATTATATACCATCCGGTTATTTACCCCTCTCCAATTTATGAAAATTAAGATTTTACCAAAATAATTGAAGAGGGGTAAATAACCAGATGATATATGTCGATCCGATCCTATTATATCACCCGGTTATTAAACCTCTTTTTTGTCAATTATTTTAAAAGTTCATTTATCAGGTTTATGACATAGGTCTATTTTGATTTGCATTCAAATACTATTTAAAAATAACGGAATAAACCTCATTTGTTGATCTGATTACTTGCCCGGATCCCAATTCAAGTATTTTAAATCTTTAAAAGAGGGGTGATAAAATACTAGAATAAGGTTAAATAACCAGAACATATTGGGCCGTATTCTCGTACTAAACACGGTTTTAGCTTAAAATCGTGTCTAACTAAACGCGTGTTTAACTAAAACGCGCGTTTATCTTTTAAACAACGTGTTTAACTAAACACGGTTTTAAACTCGGCGAATCTCGTTCCCAGGGTCGTTGTGCGTTACTGTATAGTATGTATACAGGTATTTATTGTTGTTGTGGCCCTAATAGGTTACAATAGATATCGACTGAATACCTCAAACGCCTTTAACTAAACACGGTTTTAAACTCGGCGAATCTCGTTCCCAGGGTCGTTGTGCGTTACTGTATAGTATGTATACAGGTATTTATTGTTGTTGTGGCCCTAATAGGTTACAATAGATATCGACTGAATACCTCAAACGCACGTGTATTTTTAATACTACACAATATGCTCGGCAGCTTACAGCGGGGACGGTTGAGTAATCATTCAAGGCATACAGTTCGTGTATTTGTTTAGTTAAACGCGCCTTAAACTACCCCCATACCCATGTTTAAAGTTAGACACTTTTCAGTGAGTAAGACGCGTGTTTAAGTAAAACAAATGTACGAGAATCGCGTT
Organism: Ophiura sarsii; assembly: GCA_035610835.1. Lineage (NCBI taxonomy): Eukaryota > Metazoa > Echinodermata > Ophiuroidea > Amphilepidida > Ophiuridae > Ophiura > Ophiura sarsii. The sequence goes on along the minus strand of CM069448.1, from coordinate 622,400 downwards.
TAGTTAAACGCTGTGTCTAAAGTCAAAGTTAGACGCGTGTTTAGCTTAAAACCGTGTTTAACTACGTACGAGAATACGGGCCATTATGTTGGTCCGATCTTTATATATCATCCGGTTATTTACCATCATCTAACTTTCAAATACTTGAATAGGGGTAAATAACCAGATGATATAAAGGAATCGGATCCTTGTATGGCCATGCGTTTTAAGTTGGGCCGGTCTCGTGTGACGAACTTAAAATTGGTGAATATCGCGTGTATTTTCATTTGAATGGTGATAACTTTTCTATACTAGGCAATACCCCCACAAAAGTATACATTTTCTTGATTAAAATTGTCTTAGGAGTTCAAAAATGCACTTAAAATGAACATAGGATGAACCCCTAGAAGGTTATGAATTTGAAAAGGTCAACAATTTATGAAAAAAATCTGCTGAGAAAATAAAAATATGAAAAAAATTCTGCATACCCTACAAGGTTAATTATTGCAGATTTGAATTCCTGACAGTTAAAGCTTTCCAAGCATATATAACTTTCTATATCTAGGTAATGTTTACAGTATTTTGCACCGGGCTGGAAAAAATGTCATTTTGCGAAGAAAAAAATCTGACATACGAGGGGCAGTCAATAAATAATGAAAGTGATCATGGTATGGGATGCATGAGTGATTCTATTGAGGGGATAATGTGATCAATACAAAGTATGAACCTTTGTCTTTCAAACAATACACTTTTGGATTTTTAAATGTGAACTATGACGTCATAGCACTGTCTCAAAGTAAGAACACTTGGGACACTGCTAAATCAGTTATTTGGCGGGAAATTTGAATTGTTTTTATGAAACACGTGGTAAGAAGATTGCATAACATGACATCAGAAGCAGGTAAATCCCGATTTTTTTTCCCGCATAAATATGATACTAAAGACAATAACCTTAATCCCTGTGTAATTTGGAATGTGTAGTATAAGAGTAAAAAGTAAGGAGAAGCAATTGAATAAAAGGTATACAAATATCAGTATTTCAAATAGCTAATTTTTATTTAAAAATGCCCAGTCAGTGAATCACTAATATGGCGGAAAATCAAACAATTTAGGAAAAATTCAAGCAATTAACCAGTTTGGACGATTCCATATGATAGTTAACTAACTATCTGAACTTATTCGCATGAAACCTGCAGAAAAAATGCGCATGCGCAGACGGCAGATAATTTTGAAACGGGCCCAAAATGGCTAAAATCATGAAATTTACCAGATAAAATCTTACTGTGCCTTCAAATTCTAATCCGAAATAATGAAAAATGTTTAAATCAATGTGTAAACATATTGTGATAGTCAAAATGAAGATATACATGAATGTATCAATCAAAGATGGCTGCCACAACCTCTCTTATTACTGTTATCTTTAGAGCTACTAGATATGTATTGTGTAAGTAATCGTCATATAATTTCAATGGTTTGAGGAAATTTTATGAACAGCTCCTTTTGAAATCCCCACTATTATTGCTTTACATCCCACAACAATTTATTAAATTATAATCCCTCTATTGTTCTTTATCCTTTGTTGTTTTCTAAGGTATATTATTGTGGATTTTGCTAAATAAAAGCGTATTTGAGATGGTCCCTTCTTGTTCGTATTAAGGCATTTTAGATCTAAAAAGAGTGTCAAACAGAGATAAGTGTGTATTCTAACTATGTGCCAAGTGTTATCTGTTTTTATGCTTGCACTGCCGAGATATACGCAAATGTATCAATCAACCGATATTCAACATATTACATATCCAGCCAAATAATTGGCAGATTTCAGTCAGTGTCTGAAACCTATTGTGTTTATGTTAATGACGTTACATAACCAAAGGTATCTAACAATCCAAAAGTGTATTGTTTGAAAGACAAAGGTTCATACTTTGTATTGATCACATTATCCCCTCAATAGAATCACTCATGCATCCCATACCATGATCACTTTGCCTAACTGTATGTGCTGGTAAAAGATGCTGCGTCGGTACATATCCATCCAGTCATACACATGTAGTTCTTCAATGCATTGCGGGTCTGTAATTATTGATTAATTCTTTATTAATTAAGGTGATTACCCATTATTAAACATCTAAATTATTCAAATCAGTTTATTTACCAGAGTTTATGTACTTAGATGCAACAATTTCATTCCATGAACATGATTTAACTCAATTGCACTGAACTGTACTGTAGATGCCAAATTTGCTGCGCCGGACTCTCCTGCGCCGGACTCTCCTCCACCCCTGATGTTGGTTAATTAGCCATTAATTAACAAAAAATGACAAAATTTTAACACATGCTAATACTTTTATCTTCTTGCCCTGCATAAGAGCTTTATTTTGATACCAAATTTAGCTATGTAGGTGGTATCTTTATACAAGAAATTGAATAGACAATGTCATTTTTGATGTGCCGATGTCACAACTCCACCTTTTTGCAGGCCCAGTTCAAAACGCATGGCCGTATATCATCCGGTTATTCACCCCCCTCGATGTAAAACAAGATTTGTCACATTGCAGTAATAATAATAAAAGAGGGGTAAAAAACAGCATGATATATCATCCGGTTATTTACCCCTATTTGGTTTAACAAAAAATCCCCTTCTTTAGACGTTCCCCCTGATAACTAAACCCCCTTATTTTTGGCTTCGCTCCCCCAAGCTGCTTCTGCCCCCTTTTAACGGAGGAATCTCCCCCAGATTATTGGCACATATAGGATGTTTAGTAGTGGTTATTTTGCGATCCGTACCTATATATATCATCCGGTTATTTGCCCCTATTCAAGTATTTTAAAGTTTTGATGGAGGTAAGTAAGTGGAATAAAGCGCACTATATTTAAATAAGCTTTATTCCGTCTAAAGGCCTTAGCATGGGTCGGGTGTGAAAGATAAAAAAGAAGCTCCAATACATTCAATAGCTCATAAAGCGCAATATATATTAAGATTAGCTTTATTCCGTACGTATATTAGCATGGGTCGGGCATGAAAGATAAAAACAAGCTCCAACACATTCGATAGCTGCTTACGAAATAAAGCGCAATATATTTAGATAAGCTTTATTCCGTATATAGCCTTAGCATGGGTCAGGCGTGAAAGATAAAACAAGCTCAAACACATTCGATAGCTCATCACGGAATAACGCGCAATATATATTTAGATTAGCTTTATTCCGTCTGAAAGGCCTTAGCATGGGTCGGGTGTGAAAGATAAAAAAGAACAAGCTCCAACACATTCGATAGCTGCTTACGGAATAAAACGCAATATATATTTAGATAAGCTTCATTCCGAATAGCCTTAGCATGGGTCGGGCGTGAAAGATAAAACAAGCTCAAACACATTCGATAGCTCATCACGGAATAAAGCGCAATATATATTTAGATTAGCTTTATTCCGTCTGAAAGGCCTTAGCATGGGTCGGGCATGAAAGATAAAAAAGAAGCTCCAATACATTCAATAGCTCTTAAAGCGCAATATATATTTAGATTAGCTTTATTCCGTACGTATATTAGCATGGGTCGGGCATGAAAGATAAAAACAAGCTCCAACACATTCGATAGCTGCTTACGGAATAAAGCGCAATATATATTTAGATAAGCTTTATTCCGTATATAGTCTTAGCATGGGTCGGGCGTGAAAGATAAAACAAGCTCAAACACATTCGATAGCTCATCACAGAATAAAGCGCAATATATATTTAGATTAGCTTTATTCCGTCTGAAAGGCCTTAGCATGGGTCGGGCGTGAAAGATAAAACAAGCTCAAACACATTTGATAGCTCATCACGGAATAAAGCGCAATATATATTTAGATTAGCTTTATTCCGTCTAAAAGGCCTTAGCATGGGTCGGGCGTGAAAGATAAAAAAAGAAGCTCCAATACATTCAATAGCTCATAAAGCGCAATATATATTTAGATTAGCTTTATTCCGTACGTATATTAGCATGGGTCGGGCATGAAAGATAAAAACAAGCTCCAACACATTCGATAGCTGCTTACGGAATAAAACGCAATATATATTTAGATAAGCTTCATTCCGTATATAGCCTTAGCATGGGTCGGGCGTGAAAGATAAAACAAGCTCAACACATTCGATAGCTCATCACAGAATAAAGCGCAATATATATTTAGATTAGCTTTATTCCGTAAGAGTGACAATTATCTAATTGCTGCTTTTGTTTGGGGGAGCGAAGCAAAAATAAAGGGGGTTTAGTTATCAGGGGGAACGTCTAAAGAAGGGGTAAATAACCGGATGATATTATAGCATCTTCCGAAGTAGTATTCCTATTGCAATTGTTTTAATAGGGGTAAATAACCGGATGATATATATATGGCTTATTTATGTTTTGTTTGTTAAAAACGCCGTATTATTTCATAGTGGTTAGACATTCATTTCAATAAAAAAATGATGGCCCAGAGTCCTACACCGTCTGTTTAGTGTTTGGGAAGATTGGGCGGATTGGGCGCTATACATCAAATGACCGGTATAATCAATATTGGGGACCTGGCAACATGCTTCCCCTGAGGGGAAAATAACCAGAGATTGCCAAAACTGGATACCAACCCTAACCCACGCGGATCACAATTTTGTAAGAGAAAACACCAACTAAATTGCCAGTGACCGGCCAGGAATCGATCCATTGACCCTCCGAACGTCGGCCTGTCATCCCATCAACTAAGTCACAACCCTCAGCTACATGCTCACACAGTATACCGCGCTCACTATATAGGATCGGTTTATTACGTCATCAAAAACCATCTGCACAATGCACTTGGAGATCGGTTTTAAGGATAAAACATTTTCCGATCTTGATTTGAAATGGTTTATATCCAGTGGCATGTTCCTCTAAAATCACTACATGTTTGTTCTATAAACATCATTTGTTCTATAAACATCATTAGTACTCGGGGTTGGAATTAATGTAAAGCAAAACAATTTCGCTAGCATTTTAATTGTGCTTATTTCGCTAAGACCTCTATTCGCTAAATTAAAATGCCACTAATTAACCCTCCCCCACCCCCACCCCCCCCCCCCCCCCCCCCCCCCTCCTCCCCCTCCCAAATGCTAAAACTAAAAAATACTACTTCGAAGCCTAGTTTCCATAAAGAAAATATGTTTAAGCTGCCCTGGTTTCAATGGTAAGAAATGGGCTCACATTCACTGTTTCTGACAATTTCTCTAGTGCGTATCAGCATAGTAAAATATTTTAATTGTTCCTATGATATCTGTGATTTTTTAAGGTATCCATCAGCACCTAATATAAAATGGTTCATTATTTCTTTCTTACATTTTTCAGCTTCATGCAGTATTCCTCTGCTTCAAGATCATGTGATCATAACGGCAGGAATCACACAAAATAATTTAGTCTCACAGAATAGCTATGTCACATTTGGATGTGATGCTGGATATACACTTGAGGGAGGTAGATCTACCCGACAATGTAGGCAAGGAGGAGCGTGGCATGATTCTAATATAGGAAGCTTACATTGTACATCAAGTACACCAAGTGCATCAAGTAAGTAATATTAAGCGAGATTACTGAGAGCTGTGTACTTAAAGAATAAAAAATACAAATGTCACTTGCTCTGCTGCTAAACAAAATTATTTAACCGTTCTCCGTTTTGCATAAATTTTGATAAAATGTTGGTCTTGTAGAAAAGGTTTTATTTTCCATAACATAAAATGATGCAACCTTTGGAGTCCTACATGTTCAGCAACATCTCTTATGTCCATTGTTAGAAACAACATTATTTGGTTGTTCAGTGGCTGGAACTGTTCAAGGTCAAGTTTATTATCCATGAGCAAAGTTATGTATTCGGATGACTGGATTACAACCTATTTTGAATACTGCGCTGCATGTTTGTTTCCTTGTCATATTTTTGTTTAATTCCAGGTGGTAATTACTAATATATTGTATTGTTTTACTTACATTTTAGATAGCTGCCAAGTACCTCGGTTAAATCACGGTTCAGTTCGGACGCCGTTAACTGCATCTCATGGTACAGTCATATCTTTCACATGTCATCCGGGCTATATGAAAAACACACATGATGAAATAAGGTGCCAAGATGGCAGCCTTGTGCCAATGAAACATGCTTGTGTTAAAGGTAAATATCATTATTGTGTATTTGATGCGATCAAGCAAAATGAATCTGAAGTAAAAAATATCACAGTTTTAGTTTTCCATATGATAAGTAATCCCGTATTTGTTCATGTATAACTACATCAGTAAGCCTAGATGTGAAATGATAAAAAGTTAAGGTAATAACACAGTTACTTCTGAGCTGTTCAATGACCTTATTACCTATTTGACCTTATTATCTATTCCACTGGTTTGAAATGAAATGTTTGCTGGTAACCGACATTATCTAGGAAAAGGTAGAAGTTCACAGTTCATTCATTGCACTAAAAGTACGAGATTGTATGTTTATCCAGTATGTCTCCCTCTTTTGACATGAAATCGCCAATTATGAATAACGTCTATTGGGTATTTGCAACACTACATTTGTCAGGAATCCCCATTTTAAATGGACACTTAATCCCGAAGATGTTAGTTATTGAAGGGTATTCAAAACAATAGAAAATGTCTACCCTTTATTCCGTTATATCTTAAAATATTTGTGAGTTTCGGCTCATTTTGCTTGATCACATCACATATGACCTTTTTTAGATTTTGAATTACTTTGATATGATGTAATATTACACATTTTACATAAGGCTCATCTCGGGGGGGGGGGGGGGGGGGGGGGCCGGCGGTTCAAGGGACTGTACTGACCTCTTGCGTTTTGATGTGCTGTATTGGTTCTGAAAACCGAAGGCTTCAACATGTTTTGTGGGGGATAGGGTTGTAATGGAGGCTGAGGGAAGAAGCTAAGTCTATACACAACCAAGATTTGTTTTTAATTTGAGGATTAAAAACAAAATAATTCAATGTTTGTTTTTAATCTTTTAACAATTTTGTTCGTAAGAGGTAAAACATAATATTATTGTTACATAAATTAACCAAAAATGTATGTAATAAGTAATGATATTCAACAGCACTGATGGGTATGGCACTTGTTTCAGCTAGCATACATCCCGCATAAAAAGAAATCAGAAACAGCTAAAACTAGAGAGAAATTGTGATCATAGATCACGGATATTAGTCGAGGGCGTGTTGACCTTTGACCTGCTGATAACAGTATGCTCTTATTTGTATGGAAACTTGAGACCATTTTTGCCAATCATCAGTCATTTCTTCTCGGACAAGTAGTATTTTGAGTGTATGGAGTGAAAATTTACATTTTGACCTTTTCTTGACCTTTGACCTTAGCGTTATGATTGACTTTGGTTCTTATCTCATCAATGCCCACAAGATGAAACAAATCCGGTCAAAATCAGAGCATGTCTTACATTTTACACCTGTATAGTTCAATGACCCCTAGTGACCCCTTGTGACATGTCATTTTTAGTGGAGAAGCACCCTATACGAACATGGACAGGAGGAATCTTTTGACTGATTCTGACAATCATAGGTCATTTCCTCTTGGACAAGTAGTATTTTGAGTGAATGGGATGAGGTTTGCTAACAACTGGTCCGTTTTGATGCGATGGGTCACATACAGTTCATTCATTATCTATTCCTGCCATTTTTTCAGCTTCTTGCAGTATACCTCAGCTTCAAGATAATGTAGTGATTCGTACACAAGGAATTTCCCAAAATGTCCCTGTCCCACACAGTACGGATGTCTCATTTGAGTGTGAATCGAGATATAATTTTGAGGGACGTCGTGAATATATCAGATGTTTACAAGGATTGTGGAAATATTGGAATGGAATTACATGGATCATTGTTAACATAGGAAGTTTTTCTTGTACAGCCAGTAAGTAACTTCACTTTGACTGGAATTATTTAGAGCTGCGCACATACAGTTATTATGTTTTTTAAAATATTTGTGTGTGTGAAGAGCAAATGTGAATAAAAGCCCGGCAGACATAAATAAAGTTAATTAACTGAGTGATAGGAAATCTAGTTCAATGGACTAATCTTGGCCTCATTAATATATTTTTCGAAAGATTTGACTTGACTCTGTGGTCACACCAAACAGCTATAGACTTTTAGTTTAGCCCATGCAGACTTGACTCAAGGTCAAGTCTTTTTGAAAAAGTGACATGAGTCAAGCCTGGTGCTAAACTAACTTGAGTAAGTTGAATCTAAAACATTTTCACTGTCATATATACAGTTCATTCATTATCTATTCCTGCCATTTTTTCAGCTTCTTGCAGTATACCTCAGCTTCAAGATAATGTAGTGATCCTTACACAAGGAATTTCACAAAATAATCGAGTTCCACACGGTACGGATGTCTCATTTGGGTGTGAATCGAGATATAATCTTGAGGGACGTCGTGAATATATCAGATGTTTACAAGGATCGTGGAAATATTGGTATGGAAATACATGGATCATTGTTAACATAGGAAGTTTTTCTTGTACAGCCAGTAAGTAACTTCACTTCGACCGGAATTATTTAGAGCTGTGCACATACAGTTATTATGTTTTTAAATATTTGTGTGTGTGAAGAGCAAATGTGAACAATAGCCCGGCAGACATAAATAAAGTAAATTAACTGAGTGATAGGAAATCTAGCTGTGTGTGACACTCTTGAAAGAGCTTCGATGGGCTAATCTTGGCCTCATTATTTTTCAAAAGATTTGACTTTACTCTGTGGTCACACCAAACAGCTAGACTTAGTTTAGCCCATGCAGGCTTGACTCAATGTCAAGTCTTTTTGAAAAAGTGACTGGAGTCAAACCTGTTGCTAAATAAACTAACTTAAGTAAGTTGAATCTAAAAACATTATCACTGTCACAATGAGTATCGTATTCAAACTACTTAAAATAATAACCTTAACATGATTTGACAGGTAATTGTAATACATGAAGGGGATTTGACTTGAGCCAGCCAACGATTTGACTTGACTTACCCTATTAGATTTACTTGCCCTATTGGATATACTCGACTTGACATACATTGTGACTTGACTTATGACTCAAAGTTTAGTAACTTGAATTGGTCACAACACTATTAAAATGCCAATGAAAGTGACATAAGAATTAAGATAAACGCCATAAATATAGAGACCTACATCAACAAAAAAGAACAAAATGTATATCTGGATGTCATGGTATTTTTAATAAAAACTTACAAAATGTCTGATCATTCGACACATTATATCCTGATAATCCAATGATTTCCATCAACAGCTCATCAATCAGCACCTTGTAGTGAACCTGCAGCCACCGATAATGGGATATACGAGTTAATTGAGGGAACACAATATCGTGAAAATGCTGTCATCCAATATACATGTGATACAGGGTATACCACCAATGAGGCCACTTTATCTCAGTGTAGAAATGAGGAATGGAACAACCCACCTCCAACCTGTACAATGGATCCAGTGTTTTCATCTGGTAAGTGTTAAATTATTATGAAATCCCTCAATAAATTTTCAAATTATGGCACCTTAGGTTAAAAAAGGTCCGTCTCACATACACTTTCATATGTTGGAGTAAGCTTATTTTCTTAGTCCACTGCATTCTACCAATTGTCAGTTGTTTATTTCACTTATAGTGTGGAGTGTATACCCCTGGTGTTTTCTCTTCATATTCAGATGGGTAATTGTGATCGTTCCAGGAGGTTGAAATTCTCCCTGTTTGATGGCTCATTTGACACCCTTTTTCGTGCAAAATCTAGGACATATTGCCAAAAAAGCGCCCCTTATCAATGACGCTTTATTCCCGTTTTTTGCACAAGAAACGATGCCACATTTGGTTCAAAACACTTCCTTTTACAATTTATGCACAGAGTTTCGGACATTGAGTCTTCAAATATAATAGCCCTACCATTTTTTCTTCTTTTTAGCTTAACATTTCTTTTTGAAAAATCACAGACATGATATGAGAACTCCCTTAAGGTGCGTTCATACTCCCGTCGTTGCGCATCGACCGACGTCGATGGATAAAAGTTGACATTGCTTCAACTCGCGCGCCGATGTCCATCGACGTCGGCCGATGCGCAACGACGGGAGTATGAACGCACCTTTATCTTCAATTTTGGGAACGATATTGCGTACCCAAAGTTAATGTCGACTGAAACCACCGCGAGTGTATATACTGGTTCACAAACGACAAAAACAAAAGGAAAGATATAATTTTGCTTCCAATTTTTACAAATTATAGAGCAATAGCTGGACGTGTCTTTTCAGCTACAAGTCATAGAACGAAAGAGTTTTGTGTTTTCTCACACACCACCAACCTGGTGTTATTCACAACAGCGCTGATTGGTCAATTTGAGCACTCTTTGATATGACAGATGTGATTGGATAAACTTCCGAACATTATGAATAATTCATATCCAATAATGAAAATTGACCAGAACAGCGCCACCGCAGTTCTACAACAACTCTACAACAATATTCCTGTCGGATTTCTGTCCCACACATTTTGGGTGAGCGAAGGTGTCACCCTTATCAATTAAGAAGTTGTAGAATCAATAAACATGTTTTGAATCAGTGCGGGTGATGAGCACAATTTAATGCACGATGTTTTTAGCTTAACCCTTTGTCAAGTGTAACAAAGAAAACGAGAAAAGAATAATTTCAGGGATTTTAAGCCTGGCCCAAGCATTTTGCTTGAGCCTGGTCTCTTCAGGACTAAAGTGTGTATCCCTATGGACTGACTGTGTAAACAAACAAACAACACAATATAAATGTGAGCGCTTGTGAAAATCCTCCGGGACTAAGCGTCTAGTAAGCTCAGCATCGGGCCTGCAACAAAACGCCAAACGGCGCAACAGGCCTTGACAACAAGGGCACAGGTGCAGTCTAGTGGCGTAACTAGACTTTTTCATTTGGGGGCAAGAAGGGGCAGTGACTTGAAATGGGGGGCTCCTAATGGGTGGGTTCTATTCCAGTGTCAAGAAATGCGCGCATAGCGCGCGAAAATTTTCGACTTTACACCTACTTTTTGCACGATTGAGCTACATTTTGGCTCTAAACAAGCTTGTACCATAGAATATTGCATTTTGGGGAGACAAAAAAAATTTGATTTCATTTGGGGGGGCAAGGGTTCCAAGTGGGGGGGGGGAGCCCCCCCCCCCCCCCCCCTCGCTGGTTACGCCACTGCACCGGTGGGAATGACCTACAAAATGAATAATGGACAATTACATGTAAAATAAAAAAAACCTCTCATTGAGTCCACGAGGTTGCATGGTATAATACTGTACATGAGCCGATGTTCGGCCTCAAGTCTTTGTTTGGTATACCCTCTGGCTTGTGTTAAAACTGATATTTCCATATCTTTCTTTTCCAAAAAAGTGAAGGGAGTTTGAAATGATGTGCCACTGGGAAACCATAAAAGTTGTGGGTGATGGAACGGAGATGTTCCGTGATCGGGTCGAAAGCGGCGTTGGGTTTCTCCTTTAAGGGAACTATGCAATAGTGGAATGAAGCCATCTTGTTTTCAAGTTGAAATTTGAATGTTTCAAACTTGTTTAAGTAAAACATATTAATTAGTAACTTAGTGTAACTCCAAGTCATTTACCATTTTGTCCTAGCTAGGTGAACCTCATACTACTTCCTCATCTCCCTTTCTTCCCTTGTCTCCTCCAGCCCAGAAGTTTGAGCTGGCCTTTGTGGTTAAAGCCGTCAGTGGTCAGTGGGGGCACTAAGACCCCTGACCCCCAGGAGAAATCTACTGTGCTTTCCACCATTGCTTTTTTTTACTCGCCCTGTATCTGTCACTCTGAGAGTACCCATCAAACAGTCCATTTCTGACAAAAATACAAAAAAGAGTTATATCCAAGTGAAGACTAATGCAATCAAAATGTGCATTTGAGCCAAGAACTATTTGAACATGCCTACATTTATGTGGTTACAGGAAGGGTTGTACCAGCGTAAACATCACACCTCTCTCTCTCTCTTTAGTCACGTAGCATACAGCAGTGCCGGTGTGGTTCGAATGAAAGAACGCCATTGTCTGCGGTCACCAGCAGCTCTTGTTGCCTTTGTGATGCTTGCTCCTGTGAGCTGTTTGATTTCATCAAGCCAGCTTGTCGCAGGTCTACCTCTCTTCCTCTTTCCGTCAATCTTGCCTTGGATAATTGTGTTCTGAAGGCAATTATGTCTTGTGACATGACCAAAATAGGACAGCTTTCTGGCAGTAATATCAGCCCGTAGGGTTTTCTTGACGCCAAGCTCCTTGAGTACCCATTCATTTATTTTCATTTCGGTCCACGATATCCTCAGGATTCTGCGGTAGCACCACATCTCAAAAGAATCCAACCTTTTCTTGTCCGCTGACTTCATTGTCCAAGATTCGGAGCCATATGATGCTACAGCAAAGGCTGTTGATCTTAGTAGCCGCACCTTGAGGGAGGACGGAAGTTTACTCTTCCACAGCTTGGTCATGCTTTGTACCACACCACGAGCGATTGCAAATCTGCGCCTAATCTCTTGGGAGCAGTCACTTTTATTGTTGATGATGGAGCCCAAAAACTCAAAACTTTCCACTTCATCTATGACATTGCCGTCCAGAGAAAAGGTTCTGTCCACATCACACTGACCTTCATCTACTACCATGATCTTGGTCTTCTTGGTATTTAACATCAGCCCCCTCTCTTCACTTGCTATTTTCACAGCTCGCAGTAAGGTCATCAGTTCTGATCTCACCATGGCATATAATATCCTTATACAATTTAGTATACTCCACTTATTAAACACAAAATAAATGGTATCAGCATAATTTTATTTACAGATGGTGAATCATGTGTCATTGTGACTGTACGACCAACTGCAACAATTTTCTACCAAAACAGAGAAGTGTATCCACCAGGGGACCCTAGCCTACCCCACAATGCAGTAGTGCTGGTGTCCTGTTTGGGGGGAAACCAACATGAGCTGCAAAGTACCTGTGTGAATGGACAATGGAGCATACCACTGCAATCATGTGACAGATTAGGTAGGATTATGCCTGGGGGAGAGAGGGGGGGGGGGGGTACTTGCATATAATGGCCATATAGGTATATGCAGTGCAGAAGACTACAAAAGGGTGTGGAAGAAAATTACAGGAAAAGAACATTCCATGTGCACTTGTTTGCTTTATATCAATTATTAATCTAAAATATTTAAACTGTAATAAGGGTCCAGGAATCTTTTTACAAACTATAATATAATTATATTCTTAAAAAAGTTGAAAATGATAAAATTATGTTGGCTATTTGTCCTATTGAAACTTACCTAAAACTGAATTGGATATTGTTCATCATCTGAAGATAAGATTTTACATAATGTATCTTTTGTTTGTTTGCTTATTTCTATTAGCATACAGTTCTTGCGAAGTGCCAGAATTACCTGTGGGTACCATCACTCAAAATGGAGGAGTAGTTGCTCCATCTACCGATCTACAGCATATGTCAGTTGTTATTATCAATTGTGATGATGGCCCATTCTCAAGTAGCAGATGTAATGATGGCCGTTGGGAAGTTTCTCTGCAATCTTGTGTTAAAACATGTACGTCTTTTTTAGAATACCGTATTAGTATGCCTCATAAAAAGATTGTTGCCATGTGATTGGTTAAAAGTGTGGGGATAATCTAGCTTTTTGCATTCAGTTTCAACATGGCATTATGTAAATGCCTGGACATAGTCTTTTTTATGATGTATATATAGCATCACCAGTTGACTTGTTTCTGCGGTCCCTGCTAGGTTTTTGGGCAGCCCAGATGTCCAGTCAAACTGAGTGCAGATGATATTTACAAACAAATCATAAGTGATCACAAATGATTTTGTTCATGAAATCAGTTTTAATCTGTATTTATTATTTAAAAGGTGGAATCATTTATCCTTGTTTTTGTAGGCAATCAGGATGTGCAATTTATGTGGCTATAGTTGGACTCGAACCAACAACCTGTATAATTGTATGTCCAATACTAGTATACAGGTTTCACTCAATTTTAAAAAAATCCATGGCACTTTTTTTAATAATTAATTTTTAAATAATGTGTAGTTGCACCATTGGATCAGTGGTGGTTAGCTACAGTGACATGTGTGACGGTAATTGAATCCAAATCTGTGTACACCTGACTGTTGGATAAGACATGTTAAAACATTTAATATTGACCTAAATTTCAATCACAAATCTATTTAAAAGCTTGGTAAAGTCTAGTCATTGGTTTCTTGGCATGTCCATATCACTATGCTATTTGATTACAATAGATAATTGTTCATTGCTTCAGGACTGGAATGTGGTCACCGAATAACACCCACAGGGTAAAATATTGGTCGTAAGGCCAACAAATTTAAATACTTTGTCCCAGCAACTCTTGGCTAAAAAGCTATGTGCTGTCTTTTTTTTTTTACAAAAAAGAGCTATGTCCTATATGCAATTTTTATTTATGTATTATTTTATAAAATTCCAAATATCTTCAAGGTGTGCTGGTCGCTCAGACAAAGTATTAAATTTGTTTGGCCTAAAATGTATTAGATTGAGTGAACAACCTATACTATGTAGGCCTACGTGTATACTGCTCCTCACACACATCATGTTCTTCATAACAATTCTGTTACTCTGTAATATGTGATTACTTTCAGCATGTCCTCGCCCGCCATCAACCGATACAGACTTACAGCAATTTATAAATGATACAGTACATCTTGGGCAAGACACCAGTCAAGAGTTTCCTATCGGTACATACATCATATCAAGATGCACCGATCCGGGAAAAAAGAGTTTAGTACCAGCAGACAGTGTGAGAAGAGAATGTACTAATAGAGGATGGACAGGCGAACAACCAACATGTGGTAAATATTTATCTTTTAAAGGCATATTATGTGATCTTTTCCAGAGAGCGCCCTCTATTCATTATTTTTTTTAGAAAGTAGATTTTCTTGCAGATTTACATTTCTGATCATAAATCATACATACATACCAAGTTACAGATCGATACGATTCCTAATTACCTCAAAATAATGGTTATAGAGTGAATTTAGAGTAAAAATAATAAACTGTCGGATTATCCGACAGTTTATTTTCACTCAAAATCATGATTTTGAAGTAATTAAGAATCGTATCGCCCTGTAACTTGGAATGTATGTATGATTTATGATCAGAAATGTAAATCTGCAAGAAAATCTACTTTCTAAAAAAAATAATGAATAGAGGGCGCTCTCTGGAAAAGATCACATAATATGCCTTTAACTCTGTATGTAGCTCAGGACAAATAGCAAGATGAAATCAAAACCGTATTAGGCTTTTGTATTGTTTACCCAAAAAGTGGGGCATTAACTTATTCTCTACGGATATTCAATCCGTGGTCTCAAATGTTTGGGTTCCAGAACTAATTTTGACAATCAAAGAAAAGAGTGGCTGGTAACCTACTCTCTCAACCCACTGTCAAAGCTCTTTTCAGGGCCACCTCCTCCACTCCCTCCCCCCCCCCCCCCACTTTTATCACTGGATAAGGGCATTTATTTTAAACCATTTAATTGAGAACTTAAGAAAGAAAGGAAGCACTTTTACCATGTCATCAGAAAAATGGCAGCTGAAAATGGTGATTAATTATTTTGATCGCTAAGTTTGCTGCTCTTAAATGCTATTAGAATATTTTCAGATGTGCTTGCCCTAAAAAGCAAAACATAATAAATACACTGAAAACTACTGATAACAGGGGTTGCCTTACCGCAGTAGCTCAGAGCCATCGTCCACCTACCTTCTAATCGATTGTAACTGAGTTGATGGCGGACTTGCGCATTAATTTAATACTACCCAAGTATGACATCATCATATCTAAAAAACATACTACTTAGAGACTTTGGCCTTGGTTATGAGGCTAAGTGTTTTTGAAATTTGTTTTGATCTATTCATGCAAACTCATAAATACAAAAAAATCTCATCCATGTGATTTCGCGCATAGCGCTACGTGCGGAAGCAATGTTTTTCTTCTTTTTTTTCATCTTTTTTTTCCCGATTAAAATAACAGAACTAGTCAGCTTCGGTGATACTCGGCAACCTTGTGACTGAGAAAACACGTTCAACTTTGTGAAGTTAAGCGATAAAGAGAACACAGGCATACAATGTGCATTGATCATATCTGATTACTTTGATTAAAAAGAAAAAAGCACAACTATTGACTATATTATTATTTTTATAAAAAAATTACGGCATAGTTCACAGGAAACTTTCTAAAAACTATAATTAACAAACTCCCAAAATTTCAGCTTTGTAGCATACAGGGTGAATCAAAAAACATTGTGCACGATTTGAAACGGTCATTTGACCTTGATGCGTGCATTGAACCATGCAATTCTTGCTGTCTGTATAAAGCGTTGTTAATCTAGTTCATCCTCCAAAAAAATGAAAGTAATCGATTAAAAAATAAGCAAACTGTACCATGTTTTGTAAACTGTCCGCATTTTTCGCCATTCCAATGGGATTTACACAGTTAAGACATGAATATTGCAGCAGCATGATGATATGGAGTGAGAGTCTACAAGAAAGGCATTGTTGTGCCTGTAATTTATTACAGGTTCCTGGTATATTAAATGAGCCAAAGGTGGTAAAACATTGTAGAAATAAATAATACTTCACAAACTAAAAATATTGCACAAATGAAATGTTCTGAAGACGCTCTGTTTCTTGATAGTTGCACTGAAAAGTCATTCACATTTGCCTTTAGGTTCACACGGTATGAGTTACGGTCTTCTGCTAAAGGTGTTTTTTAAGGCATACAATAAAATGTTAGCTTCCTTGCAATTCAAAATAGAAATCATTTAGTTGTTTGCTGATATTTAGTTTTGTTAATGAAGCCTTCCTTGGAAATGGCCACCATTTTGTTGAAGACATGTGTGTGCCCTGTCCAACATGTTACGAATAGCTCGTCTAAACATTCCCCTGTTGCGGTGTTAAGCCTGTCATTTCGGTTCTGACACGTGCCTCCACTTCTTGAAGACTTCTTGCTTTCTTCTTGATTTGCCTTTTCATTTGACAACTCAATATCAGACTATTACTGTAAAAGCCAATATTTTCGCGGATTTTGATATCAAAGACATTTCGCAAATTGTTTTTTTCGCGGGCGACCGTCTGAAAGCATTGCATGAATGTGAAAAGCAATATTTTCACGTGTTATAATTTTCGCGGAAAAAGATTTTGCGCGAAAAGCGCGAAAATAAAACCACCGCAAATATTTCAGCTTTTACAGTAATTACTTATCCTAGAGTGAAAGAATGATTTTACAGGAACATTTTGACAATTAATGTGATAATAATGACCATTTTAGCCAAACCAATTTTACTGTGTGTAAATCCCATTGGAATGGCGAAAAACGCTGTCAGTTTACGAAACTTGCCACAGTTTGCTTAATTTTAAGTCGATTACTTTCATTTTTTGGGAGGATAAACTAGATCAACAACGCTTTATACAAACAACAAAAAATCCATGGTTCAATGCACGCATCAAGGTCAAATGGCCGCTTCAAATCGTGCACAATGTTTTTTGTTTCACCCTGTATATACTTTTCTTGTAAAAATTAATTAAACATTTTTGCATAGATTAATTATTTTGCTAGGTAGGCTAGGGGGTCAACAAAACATTAAGAAACAAAAGAAATGAACGCTTTAATTTTGCTTCATTTTTGACAATAAAATTGTCATATCTATATAAAACCGTACCTCCGACCAATCTCAAATTTCAGATTATTGTGGAGCTCAGCAAGCTCTATTAAAATATCAAATAAAAAATTAGCCATAGAAACAACCTTAATTCTGCTTTGGATATATTGTAAAGTTAAGTGACTGTTATTTAATAGTAAGTCATTAAAAAGCAAACATTTGCGGGCAACCAGAACTGGATTCTGATTGGCCATTGCCATAGAAACCCTGAACACTGGAACTTGCTCATGCATGCAACAGAGAGTAGATAAATCTACAGCTTATTTTCTACAGCTGAATACAATTGGGATTACAAGTTGATGTCAAGTTAATTTCAGCTCCATAAATCCTTATTAAATGGTTGTTTACGGTTATTCATTTATGCCATATTTCAACCAGAAGCTTACACAATGTCAAACTATGTCAAACAATTGAAATGTTAACATTTTCAACCTCATGAATACCCATCAAAATAAGGCTGTCACCATTCTATTTATTTCCAGTATCAGTTGGTGTAAAGATTCTCATCGGTGGTAGTAACATTCGTCAGCTGAGGAATAATGGTACTCTGGTAATACAAGCTCGTCTTGGCACTGTTGTGATTCGTTGCCAGTCATTCGACTATTATCCAGCATTTCTTGCTCCCCACATAACAAGAGTACAAGCAATAGCTGTCCTTGGAAAAAACTCTAAGAAGTACAAGCAGTACAGCCTAGGAACACCCCTACCCCAAGATTCTGGAATCTTTTCCTGCAGGAAATCATATCCACAAAATTCACCAGTAATTTCTTTTCACATTCAAGTAAAAGGTAAGTTTATGGTTCTTTAGACAATTCAACTGGTACTTTTTTTGTAGCCTACTCAAGATGCTACAAATTGAAGCCAAAAAATGCAAGTTTGGTCAAAATTCAGCCAAGGGGTTTATGAAGCAGAAAAGGGAAAAAAGAAGAAAGCACAAGATGCTACAAATTGAAGCCCAATAAGTTTTGTCAATGCTCGACATCAGTAATCATTGTTTTATATTTGTTAGTTTCATTTTAAAATGTCAAATTATTCATATTTGTATTAAACTCATTTTCAATAATCCCAGTTGCAAGAACAAGTAGAATTCTGATATGGTTGTATGTATGCATGCACATTAAGTATACAATAAAGGATGGAATCATCACTCCATCACTCCAAATCACTCTTTTCATAATTTAGTAGACTCGAGTAAAGAAAATTAATTAAACAAGTTGTAAAACACTAATGATTAATTACTTCCTCCTTCAGTTGGCCTCATACTTTCACAATATGAAGCTGACAAGGAAAATAACTCTTTAAGAGCTATCATGTTAAAATATTGCACAGAAATTGATCTGTCTTCCAAACTGTGGGTTACATATTGTAGGACTTGTCGATTAAACCTCTTCTTTGAAGAAAAAAAGTTATAAGGCCAACAACAACAAAACAAGTTTGTTTCCAGTAACAAGCCTGAAAAATAAAGCGCAATTTGGTTTCTTTTTGGTGGTTTTATTTTTATTCTTCTTCTTCTCCTTCAAATCTGTGTATTTTTGTTACTGCTATGCTTGCTAAAATGTGAATTTTCTCCGCCGATGGTTACTTCTGTGTTTGCAGTACAGCGCCATCTTTAAACATGTTGGACACAATTTTGACAATAGATGGTGCCCTAACAATAATATTCATGGTTTTTCTATTAAAAAAATGAAATGCACAAGAATCAAGCGCCTCAATGAAATGCATGCGCACTACTGCAAAAAAACTGATTTTTTGGGGGGCTAATAAATATTGATTTTTATTTCTGCTTATAAATAATTTATATATAATTAGGCTTTAAATGATATATTAAAATCAGAAATGTTCATACTGGCCTTTAGTTTTACTACAAAAATTATCGTCTTTAATAATTGTTAGACCCTTGTAACCCTATTTCTCTAGTTTTATCCTTGATTTTTGCTACTTTTAGTCAGGTATATACAGCGGCCATTTTGGTTTTACAGTACGTTAACAAAGCAAAAATACATACATCCCATTGTTAAAACTATACTCTGATCATCATGTTGGTTGATATATGCCAATTTATGGAATTTGACCATTTTTGGCTCCATTTTGATAGCCATCTTGATATTTAGGTGTTAACAAAGCAAAAGTTCTGGATATGAATGTCTAGTGGTCTAATACATACATCCCTATTAAAACTATACTTTCACTCTACAATTTGATTGCTATATGTCATTTTACGAGATTTGACCAGTTTTGGCGGCCATTTTGGACGCCATCTTGAATAACCCCTTATAGCATACCAACATTATTTTTGTAACATCCTGAATATGTTTTAGGACCATAAAAGTAAGTCAAAAAAGTTGGTTTGAGGGAGTCCTGAGGGTGCACGCAAACCCTCTGTATATACCCGACTATTTGTCATCCATGATTTGAAGGAGAAAATCACATAATGTAAAGTGTTTCATCCCCTTCAGTTTAAAACCAATGTTATGCAAAATTGATATGAAAAATATCTAATAACCCAAATTCGTACTGGCAACCCTTATTTAGAGGCACATGGCAGAGAAGGTTTTAATTTTCAGGATAAAAAAATTATCCAAAACCACACGATCATGAGCTTATTTATGTTATTTCAGAATTGTTATTCATGCTGTTTACTGATGTTTCTTCTGTCATAGATGCACGTTGCACTGATCCAGGCACTCCTCAAAATGGACATCGTGAAGGAGATGACTTCAACATGAAAAGGCAGGTGACGTTTAGTTGTCAACAAGGATACTCGTTAGAAGGAGCAATATCCATAACATGCAACGTTGGAGAATGGTCTGATAGCACACCTACATGCCGCTGTATGTATAGAATTCATTGACTTTTCGGGGAGGAAGGGGGAGGCAGGATAGATTTTTTTTATTTTTTTTTATTTATTCGGACATACACTTTTGGAACAGTGGCAAAAGTCTTCTCGACTAATGCGTCCATAAACACAACACAATGTTTAATACAAAAAGGGAAATATTATATACAAATACTTACATGGTAACATAGATAATAATAATAATAATAACACACACTTATAGAGCGCTTTACTTTAGTGAGATCTAAACTCAAAGCGCTGTACAACATATAAATACAAGATTAAAGCAAAAATACAACAATGATCATAAAACTACAGAGATAAACATACACAGAGTCAAATGCATATTTAAACAAGAGATATAAATGTGTATGACATGAAAAATGCATTATGAATGAAATGAAAGATCATGAACAAAAACACATCAATTAGATTTCCAAGTTAAATAAGTAGGTCTTAAGTCGCGACTTGAACTCCTGAACTGAACCTTTTGCTTTTTGGAACAACAAGAAACTCACGGGAGCCAGAGCGAAGGTTAGCCGTGGGAATATAAGGTTTCAGCAATTCAGACACATAACTTGGACCAGCATTGTTAAGTGATTTATACACAATGAGCAGGAGCTTGAACACGATTCTTTTCTTAATAGGAAGCCAGTGGAGATCTCTGATGACGTGACTTATATGGTCACGTTTCTTTGTGCCTGTAACTAATCTTGCCGCTGAGTTTTGAACACGTTGTAATTTAGAGATAAGTTTATCAGGAAGTCCGTACAAAAGGCAGTTACAGTAATCTAATCTGGATGAGACAAACGCGTGCACAAGTTTCTCCGTTGACCCTCGATCAAGGTACTTTCTGATCTGTCCAATGGCGCGTAAAGCAAACGAGGCTGATTGACACAGTTTATTCACATGTGCAGTCATTGACAGATGTTGGTCAAAGATGACTCCAAGGTTTCGTGCAGCATCTGATGGAAATATGGGACTATCACCGATAGTTACAGGGTTGATGGGCACAGTTGGCGTGAAACGAGAGGTAATATGTATAACCTCAGTCTTACTGTCGTTCAGCTTTAACTTATTTGCAGTCATCCATCCTTTGACATCAGCGATGCAGCGCTCCAGACGAGAAATTGCTTCCTCTCTTTCATCAGGATGAAAAGTAACATACAATTGCGTGTCATCCGCGTAAGATAGAACATCGATGTCATGGCTAGAAATTACGTCTTCAATTGGAGCACTGTACATGGTAAATTTGGAGGGACCAATCACAGACCCTTGGGGTACACCATATATCAATTTATGCGTTCGTGAAATATTGGATCCAACTGCAACAGACTGCACTCGATTAGAGAGATAGGATTTAAACCACTTTAACGCAGTACCATCAACACCATATCTAGTTTGCATCCGTTCAAGAAGCATTTTGTGGTCTAACGTATCAAATCAGCCGATAAATCCAACAGAACAAGAACAGCGTCTTTCTTATTATCCAATGCGCAAAGCAGATCATTTTGAAGGCGCAGAAGAGCTGTTTCTGTGCTGCAGTTGGGTCGGTAGGCAGACTGGTAGATTCATGCAAGGTTAATGCTACGTGCGGTCCATGCACGTTTCAAATATGATTTACAAAACACATCAACTATATGAAGTAAGTGAAAATCATCACTTGCAGTAAGAACATCATTTGAAAGACATAGCATAAGACACAATTTTATTGTTAGACTACCCGATATAAAGATTCTCCAAAATTCTTCTAAATTATGTAGTAACAGTTGATGTTCAAGCTTGCGATATTCATCAACTCTGATATGATTTAAGCCGCTACATAGAAATAGGAAATGTCTCAAATCCTCAATATCATTATTGCATAATGGACAGTATATATTTATATCGGGTTTCCATGAGTGAGCACGGCCATTGAGTGGTAGTGTATTTGACCGTGCTCTGAATTTCATTGATGCACCATAGAAATCTAATTTGCATATAAAATAATCTTCTAAACCAGGTTTACTTTTGAATAATACATAGTCCTTCAAGGATGATTTTGTCAAAGCTGAATTGAGCCACTTAACATTATAATTATCAATACTGGTATTACTAAAATTATTGATCCAAAATCGGCTGTTATGAAGATTGTCTTTAAATATATAATCCATACCACAATCAGCCATAGCCTTTTCAATATGTACAAACCACTTCCATCTTAGATTATTACAATTGTTCTTATATACTTTTTAATATAAACAGTATGCATAGCGTTAAAAATAAGATTAGGCCATCGATTGGATTGCATTTGTCGAAGTCTATTAAAATATTTAATACGCAGTTTATTTTGGATTAAAGCAATCGGTTGCCATCCCAAATCACCTATCAAACATTCCAGTGGGGTGTTCCTTGGGGCTTTTGATCTGCCATTTGGTATTGTAATGATTCAATAAGTTTGGTGTCATTAGCGCTTCCAGGGACCCATATAGCTGAAGCATAGTTGATGGAGGAAAGTACCAGATTTTTCCATAATAAATTTCCATAATAAACCCTTTGAAAATCATCCTGACCATCAATAATAGATTTAACATATCCAATTAAACGGTTACCCTTCTTTATAACATCATTAATATGATTATGATCAGATAAATTTCTAGAAAAAGTAACACCAAGATATTTATTTATAAGTATTGACTTCCGATATATAATGGAGTTGGGGGAAGGGGAAGAATCATTGGACAGCGGGTGTATGTACAGGGTGTATCCAAAAAAATAGGACTCTGTTTCATGGCGGTTTTTACTTATTCAAAACCTCTGGACCATGACCAATTCACCGTCATTGCAAAGCCTAAATAATAATGATAGTTTTCTGAAAATCTGAGATTAATCCAATGAAGAATAAGTCCACTAGCATAATTTGCATAAACCATGTAATTTATTATGGGATTTACACATACAAACCAGAAAATGACATGGTTTACATTTCAATACTTTGCATTCAAAAATATTGTAAATCATCTATCAATAAACAATAGCAAATATTAGTTTAGTATTCCTCTTAATTCTGGCACAAATCATTTATACGAGGGTCATTCAATAAGTTCTACCTCCTCCCTCATAACATCGCCAATATCAAAGTCAATCTCATGACATTTGTCATGATTATAGCTCCGAATCATAGCTACACATTCGTAGTATGATAATTGATATCTGTTTTACTTTTTTTTTATGACGCGATCCAAGCTAGAGAGAGATTTTGGACAACGGACACAGAAAATTACATTAAAAATATACACATGTTTTCGGGTGTTTTTTCGTATTGAGTGGTTAGATATAAGAGCATGATTTAAATACTGAAAATGGAAATGAATGAATGATATCTGTATATATCACAGTATTATCATGTATAGATAAGATTGTAAACAATATTAACTCTTGTAGGCTTGCAAACAGTGTACTATCAACTCAAATGTATTGCTATGCCTTTGGCATACCAGAATACTGCCATCAGTCACATTTTCGTTGTTATAACTTAAGCTACAATGTTGCCTCGAATGTTAAATCTTTATCACAATAGTCACTTTATGAGTTTTAATTATGTGCAACCTTCAGAATTGTCAATCAGGTAGTCAATGATAGAAAAGTATCGCTTAGACAGGCTTTAAATCCCTCCATTTAGTTCGATATATTGAAGATCGCTTAGTTTTCATGAAAGTCAAATTTGATTTTTACAGGGTTCTCTAGGGGAGGGGTAAACTGAATGGTTGTCCTGACCTGGATCTGGCTAATCAGAGGGCATATTTTTTTCCAAACCAATCAGTCAACTTTATTGTTTATAGTCTGTTAAAGAAATATCTGACATTTAGAACGGTTACAATTGACCGATAGGTATGTTTTGCCTCTAATACAATATGCCAATTGAAAAGCACTTCGGCGATATTTTGCTGTTTTTCATCCATTTCCGTCACACTAAATCGAAGATTGGTTCTCACTGCATGTCCGGAAAAGTACAGCCAGTACTCAGATCAATTTACATTGGATTTGTAGCTGAGGTTCCAAGCTACAATCGTGTGATATTTGATAAGACTGGCTCATATAATAATAAAGTTATGAGGTAGGAGGTAGAACTTATTGAATGACCCTCGTAGCTACATAATTCACAAATTTGGATATTTCTGTGCAATGTTCAATGTTGCTAAATGGTGTTCTCATGAGAAAGCCCCAGTATGTGCATGATGTATGAAAGTTGTTGTAGGAAAGCACCAATCATGTCAATAGTGTGTCAATTATAGGTCAATAAATGCGTATGTGTTGTTTCAAGAGAAATTAGACAAATCAATGAACGCGCGCTGATGTTGATGTGTGAATATTGGCACGACCCTGCAGGGGGAGTGCTTTTGTGAGCATATCAACATTTGCGCAAGTGTATTGATTTGTCTAATTTTTCGAGAAACAAAACATACGCATGTATTGACCTAATTCATACACGACACTATGCAAATCAAAATTCACTATTTGAACATAATTTTGATCTATGTAATAACGAATAAAAACATGTAACCAAGTTTGCTAACACCCGCAGTGAAAATTGACGAACCCACAATAACTAAACAACGAATCAAAACAACTCGCATCGTGCGCACATTGAACGGCGTGCACGCAGAGTGCATTAGACACTTTCAATGCACTCCGCGTATTTTAGTTTCTTACTTTCTGATTGGTTCAACACTATTAAGAGTGTATGAATACCAATCATTGACAGGGAAGGACATTTATACAATTGGACTTGTAAGTCAACTTCAATTTCTGCCATAAGTATGATAAGAATAAGAATAATTTAGTATGATAAGAATACAAATAATTTTCCCTTTTAGCCTATTTAAATATTTAATCTTCTTCTGTCATGAATTACCATTGTTTATACTATAAAAATGGGTTGACTTGCTTAGTTGGTCGTGCACTTTCCGTAATTGATGATTAATTGTTCTTATCTTTTCAGGGTTTTAACTTTATTAGTTGAACTTGAAAATAAAATTGGTCATGAATCAGTGGTTTTAATAAGAATTAAATCCATGCAGAAAGACAGTCCTATTTTTATATACACCCTGTATTGTACATGTTGCACGCCGTCAAGAAATGCCTTGGTTTACTCCAGGAATCAATTTTTTTTCTTTGAAAATTCACACCAATCGAATATTAAAGCTTTGAGAGACTTATACTTGTTCTCATCTGAGCACAGCTTATATGGGGGTCATAATTAAGTGTGGAACCTTTTTGTTCTCTATGGAACCCTCACGTATACAGCCCACACAAATTTTAAGATTGAAACACAAAATGTTCTTACGAGACCCACAATCTTGGAAAAAAGTCCTTCAAACGCTTTACACGTTTTAGGCATTAATTATGTGCATAACTTTTTTTACTGATCTTTAAATGATGTTTATTTTGTTAAACTTTTGAATAGGACATCTTAGATGACAATTTTCCCTTCCCCTCAACCCATTGATCAATGTTGGGACACCTTAAACAACTGCTGAAGATATTAACAGTCCTCATATTGCACAGGGGAAAGGAGGGTGTTAGTTTCCTGTTGTTAACGAGTAAGCTTTCCAAGACTTTTACAATCTTTTAGAACTATTTTTGTTTTGATGGAGAACTATTATCAATTGCATATAGAGTCAGTTCTAGATCCATTTTAGCTCGGAGTGTAAATAACTATTCTTGTTTTCCATCCACTGGCACAACACTGAACCATTTCCTTGCTATAACTGGCTAATACTGGGGTAATTTCGGGGGGGGGGGGGGAGTGGTGCAATGGGTATTTTTCCCGGTAAACTGTTAACTTTTTCCCGATGGAATTTAACTTTACCAGGCTGAAGATTGCCTGATGCCGCCTCATCAGAAATTTTATGGTGGGGGGGGGGGGGGGGGGGGAGAGGGGGCTTGTAAGGTGGGTTCCCCAAACTAACCAAAAACAAGCACGATAACTAACCAAAAGTGCTATATAAGCCCAACAAACTCAAATGTTGCCCTCGCACCAACCACACAAACTGTATTTACAGAAAATGTAACCAAATCATCCACCTTTTAGCCTGGTAGTTTCAGCTGTTCTTCCCGGTCAATGAGCTGTTCTTCTCTGTTCCCCAGGAGATACGCTACTGCTAGCTATAGGTTCATCCCTGCATCCGTAATACCCAAAACATCTGTAACGCTTGATTTGTGGGTATCATTTTATCGCACATAGGTCCAAAATTCTCATGAAGGGTTCAAAAAAAGTAATTCCTCTCCACACCCTAAAATAAGATCACATTTGTTTGCATAACTCCACACACAAATAAACGTTTTGAGAGATTCAAACACTTATAAAAGTAAAAACGCTTGGCTACCCATAGAAAGTTTCCCTCTTTCAATATCATTATTACTTTCTCCATAATAGCCGCATTTCTCCCAAATTAAGTTTTCAGGAAAAAGTGGCACTTTTTAAGATCCTATTCGAATTTGTTTGCATAAATCCACACAAAGTTAGGTGTTTTGGGAGATTAAAACACTTATGAAGTGGGAAATGCTTGACTACCCACACAAAGTTTTTCTTTTCAATACCATATTTACTTTTCCCAAAACAGTCATATTTCCCCAAAATGATGATTTCCGAACAGTGGCACTTTTCAACGATTCAGGAAAGTTAATGGCGGATAGTATTGGCTAGTCATGATTTTTTTGATTTTTTAAAATTTCAAATGAAGACCAGCTAACGAAAGAAGAGCATTTCTTTTAATTGAAAATAAAAAAGCACCGGAGATATTCTTGTAACTTTCTTGTATAGGATCTTGAAAAGTGTCACTTTTTCTGAAAACATCATTTTGGGGAAATAGACTGTGTGATGGGTAAAGTAAACATGATATTGAAGCGGGAAAACTTTCTATAGGTAGCGAAGCATTTACCTATTTCATAAAAATTAAAATTTCTCAAAATGTCTAATCCTGTGCGGAGTTATACAAACAAATGTGATCTAATTCTGGTGGGGGGGGGGGGCTTACTTTTTTTGAACCCTTTACAAATGGGTTGCTACAGTTTAGGTGCATGTTAATTGATTTCCTATAGTCAGGAGCACGCACCATCCCACAATGAACAAAAGAAGTCATGGAATATATTTTGAATAACTCCCCTGCACCGTTAAGTACAGTAGCAAAGCGTTGTTTTAACAACGCTTTGCTACTGTGCCATTGTCCCTAAAAATCAAGTTTTTGTTGGCAGACATACAAATATGAATTTCCATTATACTTTGGTCATTGATAGACCTTTGGTCAATAAACACTAAAATGGAACTTTTTTTTTTATTTGCCTTCATTGCCATGACAACGACACATATTAGAATTTTCATGGTTTTTAACAAAATTTTCAATTTTTCAGAAATTCAAAACTGCTAATTTACACATATCATTTTGAACAAACAATACAACCAGGATTTTATTTTCATTCAACAATATAACCATACATGTCTCAACTTTTATTTCGTCCAACAAAAAAACTTGTACAAATTGTATTGTGGGATATACCATTATTTGAAAAAGGGGTGTTTTTCATAATAAATCGTGTGAAAAAAATACACCTTCGTAAATTAATCACAACTAGCAAAGTGGTGTTTTTTTTGCATTCACCTTCTACAAATGAAAGCTTGAGGGATGTCTGAATAATAATATGTAAAAATATTCATGGGTAATTCATACCTGTTGAAACAGTGTTGCCAGAAAGTGTTGACTTTTTTCCAAAAAAAATCGGTATTACATGGTGTGAAAATACACGTTTAATTTCAGCAAACTATTTAATAAATCATCCTGTTATGTCTAAAATAGAGAACAAGTATTTTTGGATCAGGGATAATGTCACTCATGTTTCAAAGTGCATATTAAAAAAAAAGTGTTGCCAGGTAGGTTGCGTTTTAACTTTATTCATGGCAGAACAGATTCGTATTAAACAAACAGAATTCTTCTTAAATCTGCTTTTGACAGCTACATCCATTTACTGTATCACTATAAGTGAAGTTGATTTACATTCATGTTTGAATAACAAAAGGTCAAGACAGTGTTGCCATGTTAGTAGAACTTGTTAATAGCCCTTAGATGTGTCATAATAATGATGTGAACGCATATGATCATCAGCAATATAAGTAGGATAATAATAGAGGGTCATTTTTAGGTCATAGTTTCAGATCACGCTTGCTACATGATTTTTTGATGACTTTATGCCTACTGACAACATTTTCAACAAAACAATTGAAAGAAATGCGAAATCCAGGGTGCCCCGGCCAAAAAACCACAAAAAGTCGGCCATTTTGGAAAAAACAGACTTTTGATCATAACTCAAGTCATTTTTGGTCTAATTTATTTGATTTTGGTGGCAATACCCATGTTTAAAGGTACAAGATGTCATTCTATGCTGGTTTCGTCTCATATAACCCCTTCGTTTTCTTGTGATAGCTGATTTTGGTCAAATTTGGACTGTGAGGGCGCTTTGCAAAAAAAGTAGCTATCGCCAGACGACGATGGACACGCAAAAACCAACCACAAAAAAAAAAAATTCAACCACAATACGTGGTCATTTTGTCTTACCACGGATGGTGTGGTCAATTTGACACCCAACGTGGTAAGGTGCATAGTTAACTACCAAACTTGGTTTAAAAATGACCACGTCGTGGTCATTTTTTAACCACGCAAGTTTAAGAGTGTGGGTATTGCCACCAAAATCAAATTGATTGGACCAAAATGATTGATTTATGATCAAAATACTGTTTTTCCAAAATGGCCGACTTTTTGTGGTTTTTTTGGCCGGGGCACCCTGGATTTTGCAATTTTTTTCAATTTTTTGTTGTTGAAAATGTTGTCAGTACGTACAAAGTCATCAAAAAATCATGTAGCACGCATTATCTGAAACTATGACCCTCTATTAGCTAGATTAAGCATAATAAATATAACAAAACATCAAGACATTGATTTAATTAAACATGGAATATACCATGTTTCAAAATAGGGGTGTTTAAGGGATATTTAATCAAACTGAGCCTTAAAAGGCTCGGTTTGTGGAGATATTGACTCTAAAGTTAGCAGCATGTCTCCAAAGCTGCATACATGTCCATTCGAAACATCGGACGGATCAGACACCACCTCAATAGAGAAACTGCTGAATTGATCACCCATGCATTTATTACCTCAAGACTTGACATGGGAAATTCATTGTTATATGGGGTTACAGCTTCTCAACTTCAGCGTCTTCAACGTATTCAAAATATCGCTGCTAGAATTATAACTTTCACCAAAATATCTGATCACATAACCCCTGTGCTTATGGACTTGCATTGGCTACCTGTTGAGCATAGAATCAGATATAAACTTGCTTTACTCGCATTCAAAATTTTACAACACAAGGCGCCACAATATCTCACTGAGCTTGTGCAACCCTATATACCTGGACACAGTGGACTCCGCTCATCAAAACAATTGCTTCTTACCGAGTACCCAGTAAGAAATCAATGGGGAGAACGTTCATTTCTCGTTGCTGTTGCAAGAATTTGGAACGGTCTACCACGCGATGCTAAATGTACAGATTCTATTCATAGTTTTAAGAAAACTTTAAAGACTCATTTGTTCAATGAAGCGTACAAAACAGTATATGTATAATACCCATGCTATTTATCATTTTTGTGCTATTAATCACTTATATTACATGTTTACAAAAGCGCCATGAGCGTCATTTCTGACGGATACCGGCGCTATACAAATTACCATTATTATTATTATTATTATTATTATTATTATTATTATTATTATTATTATCATGTAGACTTATATTTATAAACTGATATAAACTCAGAAGTTATCACACAAACGGTTTGCGCATATATGTTAATACTATACTCAACATGGCATATGTTGCAATATTGCTAATTTGAGGTAAAAAAGAGAACTCTGGCAACTTTAACAAGTACATTTCATATTATTTTATTGCAAACATTCACAAACAAAGTAATATCTTCAATATATCTCCTAATCAACGCTTATATATATGTAATTCACTGTTTAATTGTCCGTTTTTCGATAATAGGCATTTTAAGATTTTTCAAAAATACCTATCTTTCTGGAAACACTGCTGCCATGTTTAAAGATTACCCACACTTTTCTCATTGGAATTCAATTGAGCAACATTGTTACTCTCTACATGCACAATATCTTTGGAAAAAAAAGTGCCACTTTCAGGGTTAACGGTGATTAGATTTGGCTAATAATTGATAGTTTGTAAAAGGGACGAAACACCCCTATTTGGAAACATGGTATAGTCCAATTGCAAATTCCAAGATTTTTTTTAAAATATGGATTAGTTTGACTGTGGACTGCCCTTTCATATATAAAAACAAGAATTTGTTAAAATTATTTTGTATGCTACAAATGTGAGATCCAAGTTGAGCTAAAATTAGCATTTAAAACAGCAAAAAATGAGAAAAATCATCAAATTAATGGAATTGCCCGTTACCATGGTAACATACATGTGACACCAATTTTTTTCCATATTTGTTGACTTTGACCATAGGTCCATCTATGCACAAGGTATGAAGAAAATTCATATTTTTCAGTCTGCCACATTTTTCAACATTTCCTTGATTCTTACTGAATATGGTTCTTAATTTGAGATAAACCACACTGCTATGGGAACCAGCACACGTCGAACCGCACCACGCAGATAATGTGTTTACGAGCTATGCGATTGTAGCCGGAGTGCATGAAGTTGTTTGGGAATATTGATGTACACACTGTTTATATCAACTTTTAAATCTAAAGGAACTTTGAATGTTATTTTCATTTGATCATTTTAGTGTTAAGGTTTTTGAAAATAGTTTGAATGAAAATGTTGTTGTTAAAATCATCATCAATCTGCCTTCTGCTCGTCTGCGTGTTTATTTCACTTGTTGCCCTCGTGAAATAATTAACTACGCAGACGACGCGAACAATGTTGTAGATCAGTGATACACATACGCTGAAACATGATTTAATCCCTAAATACAGGAGAGATGTTTACAAAGAATTCTACTCAAACCAGTCTTTTACCCTTAATGTTGCTATATTTGCAGTTGACCAATGCCCACACTACACATTGAATGAAAACAATGTCAGAGAACTTGCTGGATCGGGATACCACCACGGCGCAATCAGAATATTTCAGTGTAGGGAAGGATTTACTAATGCTGATGGTGAAACAGGTGTGACATCTGTATGCATGGATAATGGACAATGGTCACCAGAACTGCTACAGTGCAATGGTAAGCTAGTGTTTAAGCTCTACTGTGTTTAAGAAATCGCTATTTCTGTGTGTTTATGTGTCCCGTGTTTAAAGCCATGTAATGACAAGGTATGGAGGTGAAATGATCAGTCAAGCCTATTTTTCTTTATTTATTACATGCCAAACAAACTGATTAATATTTCTGTTTAGGATGAACGAACCCTGTTCTGAAGGCTAGACCAAACCAAGTTTTGAGACTTTGACATTTTGATAATAATAGTCTTTATGTAAGCCTCAGGCATCACAACTTTGATATGGTTTTTGTGAGACAATTTATTACATTGTGAATCCAATTTGTGAATGCTTCAAGTTTACGTCGTCAGAGGGGTTGTTTCCTGTAATTGTAGATTTATTTTGTTAATTGATTATTAATGTTTCAACATTACAGAAATAATAGTTAAAAAAGAAGTAGGACGAGTCTGAAAGAACAGGCACTTTAGTTAAAAGATAATGACTGGGTATCAGTTGTTTAGAGGCAATTGTGAGGAATCAAAACATTTTCATTTTTGAACCGAGGGAAATTCTGAGCAAATTTTCCTAGGAATATTCAGTTTTCTCTCTCCGTGTGCAAAAGAAATCCAAGCGTATTTGTACGATTATGGCCAGACGCACACAGTTTTGTCCGCACGCACGCATCACACATAATATGCACAGTGGGCTTAATGCCTTCACGCGCGCCGGCGTCCTTCTGTATTCGCTGCTGTAAGGTTCGCCAATTTGGAAATGACGAAACTATAAGTATAACCAATGAATGCCTACTAAATTATAAGTTCTATTATTGCATTAAACATACACTTATATTTTGTATTTATATAGTTATATCACAGCCTGACGATCCCACCACAGATGACCCATGTGCAACAAAGGAATGTGAAATCTGGGAGACATGTGTGGATGGCACATGTTACTGTCTCAAACCTAATCTATGTCCACCAGCAGCTGCCGATGACTTAGTTTGTGGAAGTGACAACAGGGAGTATGACAGTGTGTGTCATTTGCAAGCAACTGCCTGTTTCTTTCGTAGACCCATAACTGTTGAGAAAATTGGAGAACCATGTCCTGAGGGTAAGTGTCGGGTATGTATAATATCCCGGGGGAGGAGAAGTCACATATATATGTCAGTTTCTGGCTTGTACATTCTGTATTTGCATTGACTGTTCCCAATTGTTAGTGTTTAATATTTGTGCATTAGACCATTTATGCTGTGCTGGTGCATCATGTCAGAAAGTATACAGGGTGTCTCAAAAGTAATAATACAAGCTTTATATCTCTGCAAAGAATAAAAGCAAGATTACACCATCTAGATGTTGGAAAATAAACAATAACAAGCGATAATAAAGATATAAACAGTACCGCATTATCCCTATTAAGCGCCCAGGACCTTATAAGCGCCCACCCCTGTTTTTCTTAATGACTAACAACAAACAATCTCTTATAAGCGCCCACCTTTTCAATTACCGTAGCACTGTACAACAACATTCTTCACGGCGTCCTTCAGTAAAGCAGTAGGCGGCCTGCGCCTACCAGTAAAAACTGTGGTTAGATCGCCGTCATCTCTCTCCGTTCCCACTAGGAACTTGGCTACTGATACGCGTACAGTAGCGCTGATACCACTGCCTGTACAGCGACCGGCGAGTGTACCCGCTAGCAGACATTTTTTTAGATTTTAATTTAGTCCCGTTTTAATCGCATGTGGTAATTCCACTAGTGCAACAGTTCCGTGTATCGTAGTCATTCATTGTGCCATTCATTTGTTCATAAACGGGCACCACCAAAAATTATTGCGACGAAGATTTTAATGAATATACGAAAATGCGTAGTGTTGTATTTTCGCCACAAATGAAAAGCAAAGATGGCCGCCCACATGAAAATCAGATAAATATTGATGGCATTTTCGGCTAAGTTTTTGTTTTTTTCTTACTCAGTTTTTGAACAAAATTGTAACAAATCGTTAGCGATTTGTCTTTCACAACTATTCATGCATGGAATGTGATTGAAAAATCATACTTTTTTCTTTCTTTCTATGAGCTAAAACATTATTGGTATGTTTACCGTTAAAAATGTCTTCGCAACCTTGCCGAATTCGACAGTCTCAACGATAAATGAGTTTAAAAAAAGGTAATACAATAAGCGCCCACCCAAAATGACTTTGCTAACCGCCCTGGCGCTTAGGGCGCTTAATAGGGATAATACGGTACTAAGACAAGCAATGAGAATTGCTAATTGCTATGCACTATTACATAACAATTAACATTAAAACACGGATATGCACTGCTGGGACAAGCAATAACAAATGTTGTGCAATAAAACAACACAAATAGTGTAATAAGTGGGACAAATTATAAAAACAAAATTACTAAAAGAAGATAGTGAACGAGACAAGTTCACCACTATAATTATAGCACAATGTCACAATGTCAGTAATTGATGTTGTCTACTAGACGCTTCCATGTCTAGTTGAATTATTTTGATATCAAACTTGTCCCCCTTTCAGATGACCCTTAATATATATAGCTAAAAGAAGGTTATAAACTCACAATACCATACATTTGTTCAACACCAGGTATGTACAGTCATCAAAAAAAGTAACTATACAGGTAATAAATGGGCTTCTAACTCTTAAAATATATATCCTACCTAAAAATATTAAATTATAAAGTTGTTGAGAAATTTGTCTTCTTTAATATGAGATATTGCACGTTAGGATCGGGTGATTATTAAGGAAGTGGCACTCAAAAATGTAAGGAGAAGTCCGATTTTCATTTTCACATTTTTATTTTCTACACGCGGACCAAATCTACGGGTATCTTATTGATTACCAGTAGTGCAATTGGGGGATGCATGCGCAGGTTGGACAGTCGGCCGCATTGTTGCGATGGATCAATACGCCACACACACGCTACCTGTCATTCTCTCCCCCGTGTTGAAATGTAAAATGTGAATTTGAAATTGTGACTTTACCTTACATTTTGGATTGTCGCTTCTTAAATATTCAACCGATCCTAGCGTGCAATATCTCATATTAAAGAAGATAAATTTCTCAACAACTTTATGATTTAATATTTCTAGGTAGGATATATATTTTTAGAGTTAAAAGTACATTTATTACCTGTATAGTTACTTTTTTTGATGACTGTATAGTTGTAATCACATGCTGCACGTTCCTCACATTCTGTTCATGCAACTTGTACAAAACGGCGTTGACGTAGTACATTTTATGCACAGCATAATAATGTTCATAATAATTTTAGTTTGGAAAGCATTCTTCCGATATTTGACAGTACAAATAGATGTTATTGTAAGTTTTGTATCAAAATATTTCTACAAGTGCAATGCACTATCCAAATAGGTTTTCCATTTTATACTGCAAATTATGTTACCAGAGATATCAATTGTAAAAAGTATCAACACTTTTTGGACACCCTGTACATCTTGTTGGTTAGGATTATTTGAGGCAAAATCTTTGTAAAACTAGAAAATAAAACGGCTTACCCGGCTTCTTTTCCACATATCTATTTTGGTTACAAAACAAAAGAAAAAGGTAAATTTAACAATATTTTTAAAATAGCCTAAACATTTCCTGAATTAATTTCTGAAAATCCTGAATCATTTTTTGAAAATCCTGAATTAATTTCTGAAATTCCTGAATTAATTTCTGAAAATCCCTGAGAATGACATTGACTTATACTCTATGATGAAGTATACTCATCTCATAGGTTATGGTTCAAAATAATTTATCTGTTGATCACCGAAAATAATTGGAAGGCTCCGGCTTCGCCATGATGTACCCTGATACATATTCTTCACATGGTTTTAACATTTTTCTTCATGACACCAATCTGCAAATGTATGTGACTGACAAACCTTTGTTGTTATATTGTCTATTGTAAAACACCGTAGGTTGTGGTAAACTGCTGTATGTTATATTAGATATAATATAAAATGATATATAATTTGATTTATTCAGTTTCCTCTTGTATCACTTTATGCAATCCCTACCGTGTTTGGCCACTTGTCTTATGTTATTGTGTTATGTGTATTGTAAAACCCCCGTCGCTTATACATTTACCTCTGGTTCAACTTGCCGTAGTGGTAAAAGCGCCTGGCTAGTGTTCTGGAGACCGGGGTTTAATTCGCTGCTGGTGAATGTCCTTGCTTATTTTACGTTGGGACGTTCTCCGGTGTTTGTTAATTGTTGTTATATTGTCTATTGTAAAACATCATAGGTTAGTAAACTGCTTTATATTATATTAGATATAATATAAAATAATACATAAACCTTTGTGTGTTTATGTTTTATATAGATTTTGGAAGTCTGTCTTCCTCACTTAGTAGTTCAGACGTCTCACCTGAGGATGAAGCATTGGTCCCAACTGAGATAGTGGGGGATGTATCTGATCCACCCATAGATGATCCACTCATAGACCAGTCTGTGTGTGCAGATTGTGAGACGCTTAGTCTAGATGAAGCTTGTCAACGAGCTAATTATGGTGAGTTTACACAATAGTCTATACTTACTAGGATGGCGCATTGGTCTCACCTGAGATAGTGGGGGATGTATCTGATCCACCCATAGATGATCCACTCATAGACCAGTCTGTGTGTGCAGATTGTGAGACGCTTAGTCTAGGTGAAGCTTGTCAACTAGCTAATAATGGTGAGTTTAGACAATAGTCTATACTAGGATGGCGCATTGGTCTCACCTGAGATTGTAGGGGATGTATCTGATCCACCCATAGATGATCCACCCATAGACCAGTCTGTGTGTGCAGATTGTGCGACACTTAGTCTAGGTGAAGCTTGTCAACGAGCTAATTATGATGAGTTTACACAATAGTCTATACTAGGATGGCGCATTGGTCCCAACTGAGATTGTAGGGGATGTATCTGATCCACCCATAGATGATCCACCCATAGACCAGTCTGTGTGTGCAGATTGTGAGACGCTTAGTCTAAAGATGAAGCTTGTCAACGAGCTAATTATGATGAGTTTACACAATAGTCTATACTAGGATGGCGCATTGGTCTCACCTGAGATAGTGGGGGATGTATCTGATCCACCCATAGATGATCCACCCATAGACCAGTCTGTGTGTGCAGATTGTGCGACGCTTAGTCTAGGTGAAGCTTGTCAACGTGCTAATTATGGTGAGTTTACACAATAGTCTATACTAGGATGGCGCATTGGTCCCAACTGAGATTGTGGGGGATGTATCTGATCCACCCATAGATGATCCACCTATAGACCAGTCTGTGTGTGCAGATTGTGCGACGCTTAGTCTAGGTGAAGCTTGTCAACGTGCTAATTATGGTGAGTTTACACAATAGTCTATACTAGGATGGCGCATTGGTCTCACCTGAGATAGTGGGGGATGTATCTGATCCACCCATAGATGATCCACCCATAGACGAGTCTGTGTGTGCAGATTGTGCGACGCTTAGTCTAGGTGAAGCTTGTCAACGTGCTAATTATGGTGAGTTTACACAATAGTCTATACTAGGATGTCGCATTGGTCCCAACTGAGATTGTAGGGGATGTATCTAATCCACCCATAGATGATCCACCTATAGACCAGTCTGTGTGTGCAGATTGTGCGACGCTTAGTCTAGGTGAAGCTTGTCAACAAGCTAATTATGGTGAGTTTACACTATAGTCTATACTAGGATGGCGCATTGGTCTCACCTGAGATAGTGGGGGATGTATCTGATCCACCCATAGACATGATAGATGATCCACCTATAGACGAGTCTGTGTGTGCAGATTGTGAGACGCTTAGTCTAGGTGAAGCTTGTCAACGAGGTAATTATGGTGAGTTTACACTATAGTCTGTACTAGGTTCTATCGCCTTCCTTTGTGCAGTGAATTTGAGGTATGTATTCTATAGTCTTAATAAGAATCCCTTGAACAAAACATGATTGGTGTTGTCAGTAAACAAATCATGGTGAGTTTACACAATAGTTTGTACTAGGTTCTATCGCCTTCCTTTGTGCAGTGAATTTGAGGTATGTATTCTATAGTCTGAATAAGAATCCCTTGAACAAAACATGATTGGTGTTGTCAATAAACAAATCATGGTGAGTTTACACAATAGTTTGTACTAGGTTCTATTGCCTTCATATGTGCAGTGAATTTGAGGTATGCATTCTATAGTCTTATAAAGAATCCCTTGAACAAAACATGATTGGTGATGTCAATAAAAAAATTATGGTGAGTTTACACAATAGTCTGTTCTAGGTTCTATCGCCTTCCTTTGTGCAGTGAATTTGAGTATGTATTCTATAGTCTTTAATATTAAGAATCCCTTGAACAAAACATGATTGGGGTTGTCAATAAACAAATTATGGTGAGTTTTTACAATAGTCTGTACTAGGTTCTATTGCCTTCCTTTTTGCAGTGAATTTGAGGTATGTATTCTATAGTCTTTAATATTAAGAATCCCTTGAACAAAACATGATTGGGGTTGTCATAATAAACAAATTATAGGAAGTTTACACAATATAGTCATGTTATATTGCCTTTGATTTTTGCAGTGTGTTTTAAGTCTGTATTCTATACAGAATAAGTGATTATTTTCTTAAGGGATGAATGGAAACTGGAAATGAACCAACATTTTGTCAAATTAAGATATTGCATTTTTTAACAATAAACAGTGCCTGTGTGAAGAAACTGGAATAGCATGAAATTAACAAATCTTGTATGTTCCTTTTTTGCTTAAATGTGTAAAAATATATAAGAGGGGGAGGGGGGAGTCACTAATACTGTAGTCTGATTCACACCCCCATGGACAAAACATAATTATAATATTCGCATTTGTGATACACAAGGCATACAATGTACAACATGACTACATGTGTGTGATTCCTTGGACAATTAAAAACACAATTATAATAACACATATGTGATACCCAAGGCATACTACATGACTACATATGTGTGTGATTCAGTTGTGGTGTATTTTTGAGCACATGCTCCGGTGTGTTTTCAAAAAGGGATTATGACTGAGTTGTGGTTGTAGCATGAACTTTCCATATGAATAACATTACAAAAATAGTTTGTTTGGCACAACATAAAAGATAGGAAGGTAGGTCAAGATGTTTTTGAAAACATTTTAAAAGCTACTAAGTAAGATAAGTCTCGTTTTAAATGTTAAAAATTAAAATTTAATACATCCAGAATATCATGAGATAGTATTTTGTCTTCTTTTCTAATAATTGTATTTTTAAAAATTCACTATTTACTTATAGTATTATCTGTAGTCATCCAAAATTCTTGGGTAAAATAGACATAAGCATCGAAAAAAGAAACCCTGTTCTACGGACCGACTGACCCGTTTTTATTTATTTTTGGTGAAAAAGAATTTCACAAGCAAATGAATACCGATGGCAAGAGTTTACAGATTTGTTTGATTTTCAATGGGAAAAAGATTTAGAAAACAAACACACAAAACCCAACCGCCCGACCGACTCATCCTGACAGGTCTGTTTGCCCGTAGAACATGGTCTCTTTTTTCCATCGCCTTTAGGATGCAGGAATTGCCATAAATACATACAATTAAATAACATCTGCAGATAGCACATGCTAAGTCACTTAGACATGTGGTCCATAAAGACAGCCAAAAAAAGAAACTGTTCTACGGGCCAGACCGACCCACATTTATTTTTAGAAATCAGGGGTGGGGGGGGGGGGGGGATTTCACGTGCAAATGAATACCGACCCAAATAAAAAAAATTGGCGTGTCAAATTACAGCAGCATTTTAAGTGATATTTCATACTTTTTACGTTTAGTTTGAAGGTAAAAATAAAATGTATACCAAAAAATGCCTGTCCGACTGACTCAACCTGAGAGCTCCTGTCGCCTAAAGCCTTATTTTAATTTAAGGTTTTGTTGTACATTTAATTGTTTTAATTTGTTAACATTTGTGATTTTTTTGTTGTTGCTCATTTTGAAAATCTTTAAATATTCACCAAAATGTTCAACAAAAACGCCCAACTAATTGACTGATCCTACCTGATCATCTGTAGAACAGGTATTTTCTTACTAAGGGAGTGTTCAGAAATACTTTGGTGGGGGATGGGCAACTTGCAGTTTTTTACACCTTCCCCCTTTACAAACTCAAAAACTGTTTTGTTTTAACCCACCCCACCCCATGAGTACCCAAAACTGTTTGCCCACCCTTCAGCAACTTCAAACTTTCTTCCCCCCCCCCCCCCCCCCCCCCACCCCTCCAAAATATTTCTGAAAACTCCCTAATGCCTGAATTCTTGACAACATACTGATAAGTTTCTCCTTTATTCTTTCACTCCTCCATGAACCCTTCCTTATCTGCAGCTTTCATCGGTTACATAGTTGAAGTTAATGCTGAGTCACAAGAGCATCAACTGAATATCACATACACCTATTGGGGAAACATTCCACCTGGTATAACCCCTATCATCCCATCAGTAGATAACAACTGTGTCTGTCCTAGACTCAATACTACACAGGATCTTCTTATTCTTACTCAATCCAATCATAACGGGCAGATCTTGCGACTTACCAGCACAGACTTTGTAGCATTGGCAGCTGATTATCCCATTGATATGATCCACCAACATGAGACGTGCAGGGATAAAATACGATGAAATAGTAGTAATATGACATATCATCATGATGTCATTGGGAATAGAATTGTATCTTATGAAGACTTTCTTTCCCGAATGTGAAATCAATTTACCCAGTTGAAATGTAAGCATATATGTGACATGTTCTACCGAAACCAGATGGAATTGGGCAGGGCTCCAAACTGAAAAATAGCCCAAAATCTAATTGGGGTGATTTTTTGGGAATTTGAGGTTCTTGTAAATAATTAATCTTCAGAGGGTTTATAACATTATTGTGAAAGTTTCAAATTAAAAAATCAAACCAACAACAAAAAATGCAATTTTTATTTTTTACTTTTTTAAAAGTAGGAGAGAGTGGGGTTGTTTGGAACATTTTTCAGAAAAATGACTCTATAACGCAATTAAAATTGATTCAGGATTTAATAACTATATCAGTTCAAGCATACATCTGTGTGTTACAAATACAGCATAATAAAATTTTAAGACTTGTTTATGTTTATTAAAATAATCCACTTTG
Organism: Ophiura sarsii; assembly: GCA_035610835.1. Classification (NCBI taxonomy): domain Eukaryota; kingdom Metazoa; phylum Echinodermata; class Ophiuroidea; order Amphilepidida; family Ophiuridae; genus Ophiura; species Ophiura sarsii. Next base: position 581,418 of record CM069448.1, on the reverse strand, counting down.
AAAAAGTTATCTCAGCTGTTTCAACTAACCCCATGCATGGGGTTAGTTGGAACATGGCATTGGGTTAGTTAGAACATGGTGTGTGGTTACTTAAAAACTACACTGTAACTACTTACAACTGTTGTTAAATGATTTTAAAAATCAATTTAAAAATCAATATGGCATGCCCTAATGATCAACAACAACAATCAACAACACTCAATTAAGGATACACAGTCTTTTAGTTAGTCTTCTTCGGAGTCTGCTTGAGACCTTTTGCAGTCACTGAAGTCTGTAGGTGTCTCAAGGGGGCTACGGTGAGATTAGCTGAAAAGACGATGTAGACTTCAAGTTCAATGGTTATAAAGTTGTTTACTATTGTTACAAATTGTACGCCTAACTATTTGTTTCCAAAACAATATTTCAGGTTCAGAACCTTAAGGATGTACCACATTTAAGTGTTCCAATAAACCCCATGCCCAATGTTTCAACTAACCCCGAGAGCACATGGCAGATGTTTAAGCTTATTGTGCAAAACATGGCATACAACTGCACACCTATTTAGCCTTATTTTGTAGCTTAGTATAAGAGCCTAACATACCAAAAATATAGCCACATGAATCTACAAACATCATAGAGATATACAAAATTTCTTAATGTCAAAAAATTTAGTCAAAAGTTGAAAAATCAAACTTGCCTTTCTAACTCTAAGAAGACTGAGACCCATGTGCTGTAGGCAATGTGGTATGTGGGGGTTGCTTTTGCACACCACCTGATGGCAGTGTTTCTAGAAATTAATTGTTGGTTTTTAGGAAAATCTCAATGTTTCAACTAACCCCGCGTTCCAACCAACCCCACTCTCCCCTACATTGTCAGTACATTGTAAGTACATCTTTAAAGGACGATATCTCAGTTTGGAGTTTTCATAACTCCGCTTTGGGAAGTCCGATTAAAAAAAAAAAGGGTACCATTGTAAAGCTGAAGATCTCTACTTAAATAATCAATTACTAACTGATTTTTTTAATATCTTGCCCAATTGTGTCTGGTTTCGGTAGAACACGTCACATGTGATTGATGTCCAAAATAATACAACAACAGTAATATGAAGTATCGCTGCAATGAGGCAAATAAGGGTGAGATAACAATGTAATAAATACACAATGATCAGGCTTTTTTATAAATATCGCTAAAATCATACTTTTTCTATATTTTTATTGTGGTAAAACAAAATATCGCTGTCTGCATATACATATGTGATTCTGATGTAGATTAATAGAAGAATACTTTTAACCCCCTAGGCACTACCTGTCTTTCGTACAAGAATTCCCATTGGTCAATTACATGATATAATCATTTTGATAACCAATTACAATTTTACTTATAAATATTTTATGATAATCTTTTTGAAAATTATAATTATTCTAACAATGTCTCTGATTGGCACAATATTTGACACATCCTTAATTTCAACCAATCGGCAGGTAGTTCTCATGGGGTTAAACAGTTGTCTAGCATCTTTCAATAATAATAAAAAACAGAATATGTGATGCAATCAAGCAATTAAAGTGAGTTTTAAAGTCGTAAATATCATGGGGTTAATTTAATCAACTTGATTGTATAGGTTATTTGCAATACTATAATTTGCAGAAATCCTATTGGACACTTTATTCCACAGATATAAGGATTGAACAAATTTCAAACAAAAAAACACAAAATAACTTGAATCGTTGATGTGGTTATATCTCAAAATCAGTAGTTGCGACTTAAAGTAGATTTTCTTGCAGATTTACATTTCTGATCATAAATTATAAATATATTCTGAGTTGCAGAGCGATACGATACAACTCCTAATTGTTTCAAAATCATGGCTTTAGAGTTAATTTAGAGTGAAAAATACTTTTAACTCTTTAAACCATGATTTTGAAGTAATTAGGAATCGTATCACTCTGTAACTCAGAATATATTTATGAGTTATGATCAGAAATGTAAATCTGCAAGAAAATCTACTTTCTAAAATAAGTCATGAATAGAGGGTGCCCCCTGGAAAAGATCACAATATGCCTTTAAGACTAATTTTGCTTGATACCCCACAAAATTGTTAATGTGTGTATAAAATCCAAAAGCTCATGACTGTAATATGAAATGAAGGCGACGAAAAAGAAGACATTTTGTTGCCTAATGGTAGAATAACTGTTGAATACTGGCGAGCAGATGGATCTCATAAATAATTATATTATGGATACACAGTTTAGATATCAAATAGTTTATAGATCATATTTATGTATCTCATCATGTGTTTGTTGCAGCCAAGTGGCGTCAAATCAAAGTAAACTGCTCAAAAAATGCGAAATTTGTTTTCAGTCTCCAATATTTCAAATATTTCGTAATATATTCATATTGTGTTTCATATTAATGAAAAGCTGATGTGCTCCCTCTTTCCATCGATATCCCATTCTTAGCAATCACTTGTTTCAGTGCTTAGCCACCTGCTTAGTAAAGGCAGGGAGGTCTCATTTAAAATGTGCCGAATTCACCACTATTTTGTGCTCAAAATATTGGTGATTGAAAACAAATTTCAGAACTTTTTTTGAGCAGTTTATATTATTATCATATAAATATCTACCCAGAAAACTATTATACTAAAAAGATAATAAGATTATTTTCTATACTGATGCTATACCGTACTCAAAAGAAAACATGCTTTCAAAGTAGTTTCCATGATAGAAATGACCATGAAATGACCATGAAATGAGCATGATAGAAATGACCATTTCTTCAAAATTATACCAAAGCTCCAATTAAAGGTAGATGTTCTGATTGTGTGCCCCATTTTCAACTTGATGTTTTCTATTTTACATAAAAGGTCATCCTTAAAAGTGTCGAATTCCAAAGTTTGAATTGCATAACTCCAATGGTTCTATTTTTATAAGCACAAGGTCACACAAAATTGCCCATTGAGTATTACACAAACTGCAAAGGTTAACCACCTTTGGCAGTAATTCACCACATTTTAGCCTATAATTTCTAAATGGAACATTTATGGCCCCTAAGATTTTACAGACATAATGAGAAAAATATGGGGATTCTTCTGATATCAAAATATCTTGATGTGAAAAAAAATCATAGTTAAAAAAAAGTGATCGTAACATACACCTTTAAATAGTTCACTTGATATTGTTTAGTAATATTTTCCCCTTTTTAGATATTTCGTGCTGAGAATGATTTAGTGTACAGGGTGAATTGAAAAATAATTAAAAATGCATGGTTTGAAGCAGCCATTTGACCTTGATGTGCGCATTGAACCATGAATGGTTGTTGTTTGTATAAAGCGTTGTTAATATAGTTATTTTTTTTTAAAATGAAAGTGATCGACTGAAAAATGAGCACATCAAGGACAAATGGCTGTTTTAATTCGTGCTCAATTTTTTTGATTCACCCTGTAGAGGAAGTTGTTGCTAAAATGCAAGACAAACAAGGACTTGCATATTTGATGTTTGCTTTTTTAATAATGAGAGTCAGTTTAGTACCAGGAAAATGATTGAATAAATGGTTGCACTAACTAAACAGCCACTGCTGTGATTTATATCAGGGATATGTTTTCATTGAGCAATGCACCTACAGCTGCGTTAAAAGGCCAAGTCCTAAACATACAAATGGTACTCTGTTTTGCTCTTTAAGCTGTAACATCCTTTAAAGTAAACATTTTTAGTGTGCAATATCTCAAGTTGAAGTGAACAAATATTATTTTTACATTGTAAGGCCAAACAAAAAACAAGTTTGTTTCCAGTAGTGCGCGCGCATTTCACTGAAACACTAATTGATTCTTGCGCATTTCATTTTTTTTATAGAAAAAAAACAGAAACAAATATTGTTAGGGTGCCATCTTTTGTCGAAATTGTGTCCAACATGTTTCAAGATGGCAATAGGCTACATACGCCAAACACGAAAGTGGAAATCCGCGGCGAATATCACATTTTAGCACGCATAAGAGTAACAAAAATTGACAGATTTGAGTTGACCAAATAAAATCATTTTAAGTGAATCTCCACCATGAATTTGAGCAAATTTTTCAAAAAACAACAACGCATTTTGCATTTGACTTTCCAGGCTTGCTACTGGAAACAAACTTGTTTGACCAATCGAAACGTGCTGTCATTTTTGAAAGCGCTCGGTACACACTCCCGAGCTTTGGCATGGACGCACGCACACATTGTTGGAGTTATGTCCATAGCACTTTGACACAGACTATAGTTAAAACTGTAATTTTGTAGAAATGAAATTTAGCCTACTTAGTACTTGCATCTGAACCCAAATGTTTAAACTATGACACTATATGCCACATTGGTATCCAGAACTCAACATCAGCATACTACATGCCACATTGGTATACAGAATTCAACATCAGCATAAGTATATTAGAATAAATGTTGTGTTATTGAAATAACATGTGTTTCTCTTCTAGTGAGTTTTCTGCATTAATTGAGTGTCTATATCACTGTAACAAATAGTTGAAGCAAATTCCGTTTCTATTGAATTGTAGAGACTATACCATTTTAAAAATCTTATTCAAAAAATTGAATGAAAATTTATTTTGATAGAGGAAGGAATTGTTTTTGGTAAGAAAACACAAAACAATAATGAAAATGTTTTTGTACAACTTGCCAAGGGGATGGGGTTGGGGGTTGCAACCTCTATAATTGTTGTTATTGTGTGTCTCCTCTCCATTGAAACTAACAAAGTATCAACATTACTTATATGACGTTATATTAAATGATCCAGCACCCAAACAGTGCCTCATGGACCAAAATTAGTTTTGGGCTAAAAAAACCCAATCAAACACCCGATTTTCACCAGTCGTTCGCACCTTCTTTGCCCTACCTAATCTTTACGGACCCCCCCCCCCCTCGGGTTAGTTGAAATAATATTGACTAAAATAATCACATCGGTGGTATTATGATATATCCCCAGAGTCATTTGACTATATCTATTCTAGCCTTTTTAGATTAACACAGTAAAAGAAACCTTATTATGGAGCGGGTACTAGATACGAGTGTTCACAGGCGCGTAGCCAGGATTTAATTTGACGGGGGGCGCTGTGACCGATAATAATTACTATCAAAGCGGTGCGCAGCACCGCCCGACGCGGTAACGCGGAGAGGGGGGAGTCAGAGGGGGGATGTGCCCCCCTCTGATGTTAGCGATTTTTGAAAAATCATGGTCCAAATGAAGCCATTTGGTGCAACATTTTACCATAATATCGGCAGTAAAGAAGCTTACACATTTGCCGCAAATTGTTTGTTTAGAGGCCATTAAATCACCGAGATCGATATGTTTTTTGTAACTTTAAACGTAATTAAATTCAATCAACAATTGTACAACACCATAGCTTACCCTGTGCGACGAGGTCGGATTCGGCAATGGACGTTTCAATTACTAGTATGAGTATGTGTAGTATCCTCTATCTTTGCTTCTATATAATAATGCTGTCCCCTGCATGTATACTCTGTGCTTCGATGGTCAGGGATTCGGACGACCTTGGTCATATTGATTACATACTGTATGTAATATGATACTAACTAGCCAAGCCGTTTCATGGAGAGGTTTATGCCAAGCGGTGCTAGTCATGACTGTCGGGTTTTCTCGATTTCGAGTATTTCGAGTAAACGCACCTCCCCTTCCCTCCTCCTCTTCCCCTTCTTCTCCTCTCTCCTTTTTCTTTTTTTTTCTTTTTTCTTTTTACGATTTTTTTACGGGGGGCGGGCGCCCCCATAGCCCCCCCCCTGGCTACGCGCCTGGTTCATCCAACAATGCACATGAACACTAACTGCTTTAATGAAATGCAAAGAAATTGATAAAATTGTATTATTTTAAAGTAGCACTAAGAGATGTGTTGGAGGCTGCGCCCTCAATTATGATAAAAACTGGGATTAGTATATTTTTATAATTGTATTACATGTATGAACTTACACCTATTAAGGGAGCGTGTGTGGTCTAGTGGATAAGACGCCGGTCTCACGATACAAAGGTTGTGAGTTCGAGCCCCACTACGTCCAACATGTTTGTATCCTTGGGCAAGGTACTTAGTCTCAATTGTCTCGTGGTTCAGAAGTCACGTATAAATGGTGGTCTCGTGCATCGGAAGTGCAATAATCCGAGCACGTTAAAAGGTCACAGACACCTTCGTAAAGAGTAGGGGATCATCCCGGGTTGTGTCTGTATACTCACTTTCCTAGGTTACAGGAAAAACTTGTAAATACGAAAAACTTGTAAATACGTAAAAAATGTAAAATGGACCCTTCAACAGCACGTTTGCAGCTGAAGGGGTGCGCCTGAAATAATAGGCGGGATCTCCACAATACTACTACTACTACTACCTATAAGGATTAAGAAAAATCAGCCCTCTTTGTACAAGAAAACGTCAATTCAAAAATGCTCGTAGAGCCGCAATGAGCATTTTACGTCCGACAGTATCCCCCTGCAGTACGCCTGATAAATAACACGAACCATATTTGTATAGAGGGCGTTTTTCAATAAATAGCGATGATATTGTTTTAATCAAGTTTTGCTGTGTTTTTGTTAGTAGAAACAACAATGATGGCAATTTTTAATGTTCCTCTTGAATTCTGAAGTAAATGTTTAAACATTTAAAATTTTCAACACCACTTAATGTCCCTTTAAGTGAGAATGGCTGAAAAAATGGGTTCAGTTTTTCACAGCCCTATAATTTCTTTCTGAAACATCAACTTCCTTCTTTCGATTCGGTTGAATACACAAATCTACTATGGTCAATAGATAGACAAGTCAACAAACACCCTTCAACCCTTGTATGTAAACAAATGATGCTCTAATATAATAATATCCTGGTTGTAAACAAACCTGGGAAATGCATTGTAGGTCCCAGGTGCGATTTATTTTTTAACATTTTCAATTAGAACATCAGAACATGGACTGCATATTAGGCTTTTGTAGCAATATTCGACTATATGCAAAAAAGGGGGAAGGCACAAGCTTGACAATCTTAACAAATTGGCTTTATAATCCGTACAATTATAAGTTATATCGGATAAAAATGTCAACCCGTAGGCGACAAAAAAAAGAAACCCTGTTGTACATGTACCTCTTGGGCCAGGCTTCTTTTTTCTTGTCTTATTTTCCCTTTAAAATGACTCTAAAAATTGAAATAAATCTGTAAAAAATTCAATCTGTAAGCCTTTTGACAAGCAAAAAAATGTGGGTCGGTATTCATTTGCATGTGATTTTTTTTCCCACCAATTTCAAAAAAATGGGTCGGTTGGGCCTGTACAACAGGGGTTTGTGTTTGGTCGCCTTACATCCAACTCCTCATGGTCTAGTTGGAGGAATAGCTTGAATAACCTATAAAGCGAAGATCATTGAAGATATGCCTATACTCCCTGTCATAATGCCTTGGATATAATTCCATAAAATCAATGTGTACGTGCGAGTTGCGTATGTAGGTGCGGATGTGCGTAAACCCAGAAGTGCGTACCGGTCCCTTTAAAATAATAATTGTGCACCCTAATTGGTCAATCTTGAAATCGTCACATGCCGTGATTGACGGCCCATGACCTTAGTCAAGCTATTCATGAATTTGCATGTCGAGATGAATAGTTGTTCGCGCCTGTCAAGCATTTTGACGCCGCGTGCCCCACAAACAAAATAAGCTCGCATGAAATAACGCGAATTTATATCCAAGGAACTATGACGGAGTATAAAGGTACCTGGCTCAAGGATGCGCTCTAATTATATCCTGGCTGTAAACAAACCTAGGAAATAAGTCCTAGGTGCGGCGTTGTAGAATACACACACCCCGTTGCAGGGTTTCAGTACAGGAAGCGCTGTTGTACCGATATTTCCGTTCCCACAAAGCAGATGAAAGGCGTGAACCTTTGCCCTGTACCATGACCATTGTATGCAAACTGCTCTTTAATTACATGGGATTGAAACAACTGTTTCCTTGTACAACAATTTTTTTTAAAAACCTGAGCTTTAAGTGCTGTTGTGGCCTATTTTTATATTATAAGCAAGTGGATGATACAAATTAAATAACACTCGTTTTGGGGGGACTCGAGGTAGTCATTGTGAGTGCTGTAATTATTGAACTATTAATCAAATGCTTATAAAAGTATACATTTTTGGAAAGGAAATGGATCAGAGAATCCAAATTGGGCGTCAATTTTTACCAAAAATGTTGATTTTTTTATTTGGAGAAAATCACAAAATTCACTTTTTTGACCCGAATATTTTTGAACAAAGCTAACAAAAATAATTTTGAGTAAAAAATGACCAAATCGCTTGATGATGATGTAAATCTTAATCTAATATTTTTTTAAATTTTGACTAAAAAGTGCCAACAAAACAAAGTTTCTATTTTTTAAATTTGTTTGGCAAAAGTGAATTTTGTTATTTTCTCCAAAAAAAATCAACTTTTTTGGTCAAAATTGACGCCAAATTTTGATTCTTTGATCCGTTTCCTTTCCAAAAATTTATACTTTTATATGCATTTGATTAATAGTTCAATAATTACAGCACTCACAAAATTCAAAAAATCAAATCAAAAACTTCTTTGAGTCTCCCCTTAAGAAGGCCAAACAAAGAAGGTTTGTCTCAGATTTTTTTTGCAAAAAAGCTAAGTGCTGTGCGTTTTTCGGGGGGGGGGGGGGGTTAAGAAAAAAAGCTATGAGGTTTGCATTTTTTTTTTTTTTTTTTTTGATTACAGAGAACTTTTTTTAATTTCCAAACAAATTGGCCTCAGCCCTCGACACATTAAAGATTGCTGAACCTGATTACATGTAGTAGTGCTAATTCATATCTAATTTTTCATGGCCAAAAAAAATGATTCATGTTGGACACTTTTTTGACACGCCATATATTGCCAATATTATTGGTTTCGATAAGCACATTGTTTATACTTCAACAAAATCCGTAGAATCAGTTCATCGGTTTTAGTCAAATTCACTTTTCAACATCACAAAATGTTGGTAACCAACCCTACCCTGGTAACCTGTAAAGAAAATAAGATGTTTCCTACTGTGAAATACCTAGACACCCTTTTTCTCTGGAATTGGTGATTTTGATATGCGCAGACCTGTGTTGTGGTCTAAAAAGCACCCATATTCAATGTTTTTGTTCACGTGGATGATAACAACATTATACCTGACTGCCCCTCCCCCCGGGTTTGTGTATACTGTTTATGGGGTATTTTAAGTGAATATTTGCTTCTATCATGAAAATCACTGAATCAAATTTGAACTCAAATTTGGAATATGGAATATGACTGTATTTACGTGCATTATGATGCGTCTTCATGTAGAATAGTCTGAGAATAGTCGTACACATCTTGTGTAAAAATGAGGCAGAAATCAGGTTAACTACTTTTATTGAAAAATGATACATTATACAAACAATGTTATAAATTATTCCTATGATCTAATACGATTTTATCCAACACTTTTGTTCTGACACCCTGTGTGTATACATGTAGCTTGATGGGAAAAGTGTACCCTGGTCCCAGATACTGGTACTGCAGAACCTTGTTAACACAAACTCTGTTAACACAAAATTCCTGATAACACAATGTGTTATTCAGGTCCCAAGCTTATATTTTTCCATTAATATAATATGACTGGATAACATAATTTCCTGTTAACACAAACTAAAATGCGAGGCCCAGTCAACTTTGTGTTAACGAGGTTCCACTGTATACCAGTATCGTTCAATACCGGAACATAAAAGTTGCCAGTATCGCTCGATACTGGTAATGTTACTCAGTGTTACAATTGTTCCAGTATCAACCGAAACTGGAACATTTCATGACATTTTATGTTCCAGTATCCAACCGTTATTCAACTATCCAAGTGCACCAGCCCTTGAGCGCCTTCAGGTGCGAGAGGGCAGTGCACAAATGCAAAGATGAGAGCGATTATCAAGCACTAATGCACTGGTAGTGAATCAATTATCTATCATACACTTTGAGGAGTGTATCTAAACATTTCGTAAATCATATCATTATAATGTAAAATGAAATTCGAAACATTATTGTCATCTAAATGGAGCTCACAATTAATATTTTAAAAACACTGCTATAAAATGTAGGTAATATTATGGGGTGAGGCATTCTACTTGTTCATACACAACTTCCTACTTGAGATTGATATGCCTTAAGCATACACTTGACATTATATACAGGGGGAATAATTGATACAATTAGGTAACTCTTAGTTTATTAGTGCATGTTTACAAATTAGAAGCACAGTTGTTATTTGACACCATGGAGTACTTATCTTTAAAACGGTTAATTGTGGCATGATCAAATTCATACACAAAATGTAGGCTGTCGATAGGGATACTTGACCGCAATGTGACGCAATTAACTTATCTAAGGCTTAGTAGCCAACTGTCAACGCAATAACTATAAACATGTATGTTAGTATATCATTAGTATAGAGCATAATTTACAACACATACGGTGACTCCTGTATAATAAAAGTTAATATACTGGTTAATATCTATGATTAACAAAATATGTTATCTAAATATCAAGATATCTGAAATATCAGAGCCTTGATATTATCCAAATTATCTAAAATATCAAGATACCTGAAGTATCAATAGCTGCAGCCATTATAATATCCTTAAGAATATCCAAATATCTTAAATAATTAAATAGATTACTATCCAAAGCTAATATTCAAATTATCCTAAATATCAAAATATTTAAATTATCTGGATAGCTTAATATTTAAAGCTAATATTCAAATTGGCTATCATAGCCTCAACTATAATGTACTAACTAAAATATAGATAGGTCTAGCTATTATCATAATAATATCCATAGGCCATTATCCTTAATAATATTAAAATATCTAAAATATATAAATAGCTTATATCTAAAAGCTAATTAGAGATATGCCAGGAAAATTTAGATAACTACAATCCCACAACTTCATACTCCTGCCGTTATACGCAAATTTTGGGTTTGAACACCGAAAGGCCATAAAGCCGAATTGTCCTACATGACGCAGACAATTTTACATACTGTAATCAGTGCATGATATAATAATGGGGGTACGAAATACCGAAGTACAGGGTGTATCAAAATATAGGAAACCTAAATTGAATGGCAGAGTTATAGATAAAATGTGATGTGTCTCTTAAGAAAGAACTGGGTGTTCTCTTTCGAATGATACCCTGATTATGAAGGCATATTGTCACGGTTGATTGAATAACAATGCATTTTGGGGCAGCAGGTGTTTGCACTGTGACAAGTCAGCTACTCCTGCCATTCAACCATTCCTTTGTGCTGCCTATCCCCATTCATTTGTTGAACCATGGGTGTTTACATAACAGGTGTCACACTCCAAAAAGCTTTATGGAATTTCTTTCCCATGGTCAAAAACAGATTTCTCCTTGTGAACTTGTCACGTAAAGACCCCAGTCATCCAACCATTGCTAGCTTCCCCATTCAAAGGTTGTGGTTTTATTATTTTAACCATGGGTCTTACAGATAGGTTTAACACTCCTAACACCTCATGGAATCATTTCCCCATGGTCAAAACAGATTTATTCCTTGAGAACTTGTCACACAAATAATGGTTGAACGGCTGGGTTGCTAACTTGTCATAGTGCAAATGTCACCTGCTGCCCAACAACAATTCACCCATGACAATGCTTTCAAGGTCAGGGTGTCATTGGAAAGAGATTATCATGTTCTTTCTTCAGACTTATATCCAAAACCCTGCAGTTTTTCTTCAATTAATGATTCAATTTGGGTTTTCCTTTATTTTGATACACCCTGTAAAGGAGACCATTGATTAGCCCGGGCCGCCCTTTTATATGTATGCGCTTATTGCAAAAGGATTGCCTGACGTCCTTCAGGAACAAATGGGCTTTCAGTGTTAAAAGCCATCTGCTATTTCAAGTTCAAGTCATCTGATTATGGGGGGTTAATTGTCTTCTACAGTAAGATTATCTCTAACTTTATATTGCATAGGAGGGGAGGGGATGTGTTAGTTAAATATTATTAGAGATTTGTTTCATCTCTGCTCCCTCCTCGGCCAACGCTTCACTTTGGAAATAGCTCTTCAAGTGCGTCTGTGAACAGCAGGTAAAATCTCCCGAATATCTTGTAATCGCTCTTCATTTCTTCCTTGAATGCGCCCTCGTTTTGTTCCAGTTGCATGTTCAACTTGCGAAGATGCTTGCCCTTAACACTTGCCAAGCTGGGACAGATATCACCAAGATCGTTTTCGCGTAGCCAATTTTGAACATCTGATTTAGACCATTGGTCTACACTTGTTGACCGCGACACTGCCTGCATAGGAGGCGACTCTGCCTGCACAGGAGGTAATGATGCGTGCAAAGGAGGTGATGATGCGTGCACAGGTGGTGATGACGCGTGCACAGGAGGTGACGACGCGTGCACAGGAGGTGACGACGCGTGCACAGGAGGTGACGACGCGTGCACAGGAGGTGACGACGCGGGCGCAGGAGGTGACGACGCGGGCGCAGGAGGTGACGACGCGGGCGCAGGAGGTGACACCTGGCATATCTGTTGCCCTTGTGGCTGGATTGGACCTGTGTGAAATTTCAAAATAGATTTACCACTTCATAATAATATACTTTAGTCAAATGTCCATCTACTCAAACCATTAAAACTTTTCTTTTTACTTTTTTGTGATGTGTCAAATCGAAGTGAAACTTTGAAACTTGCACGTTGAGACTATCTGTAGACTATCAACCTAAAGGATTTGACATGGAGTGAAAGTTGCAATTAAAATAGACCTGGACCCGGGGGGGTACTCGGATTTGGTTGGTCGGGGTGTGCCGCTGGAGATTCAAAACCCATACCCATTTTTAGGGGTGATTTTGGAAAAATCGGTACCCATTTTTAGGGGTTTTGCTTCATTTTAGACCAAATTTTCGCAAATTATCGGGAAAATAGACTTAATTTTTGCAAATTTTTGCGAAAATAGACACAAATTTCGCGAAAATAGACCCATTTGTAAAAAGTGAACTCATTATTAGGGATTTCCAGCACAAAATCATACCCCATGTTTAGGGATTTTGTGCCCAAAAAGCTACCCATTAGAGCGGCACACCCCCGTATACCGTCTTGGGTGAGTACCCCTCCCCCCCCCCCCCCCCCCGGGACCTGGATAGACAGATAGTGATTAGCTTACCGTCAACTGTGTCCAAGTCTTCAGTTGGCCTAGATGTATATTCGCCGATCCGTTTGAGAAGTGTGGGCATATTCTTATCCAGTTCTTCATCGGAATGAACGAAATAGTAGAGATCCATGCCTTGTAGAAGTCCCAGCCAGCCGTCGGGTTTATATTCCGGCTCTAACATCAGTGGTATGATTTTCTTCTCCAATTTATAAGCATACGTCACCTCTAGATAGAGAAATTATGGGTTGATGGTGTATTTTATTATTTGTATATCCAACAATTAACACCAGTGAGATCATTGAGTGTACCTCTAAACCCATTAACACCAGTGAGATCATTGAGTGTACCTCTAAACCCATTAACACCAGTGAGATCATTGAATGCACCTATGAACCCATCAACACCAGTGAGATCATTGAGTTTACCTATAAACCCATTAACACCAGTGAGATCATTGAGTGTACCTCTAAACCCATCAACACCAGTGAGATCATTGAGTGTACCTATGAACCCATCAACACCAGTGAGATCATTGAGTGTACCTATAAACCCATTAACACCAGTGAGATCATTGAGTGTAGGCCTACCTCTAAACCCATTAACACCAGTGAGATCATTGAATGCACCTATGAACCCATCAACACCAGTGAGATCATTGAATGCACCTATGAACCAATCAACACCAGGGAGATCATTGAGTGTACCTATATACCCATCAACACCAGGGAGATCATTGAGTGTACCTATAAACCCATCAACACCAGTGAGATCGTTGAGTGTACCTATCCATTAACACCAGTGAGATCATTGAATGCACCTATGAACCAATCAACACCAGTGAGATCATTGAGTGCACCTTAAAACCCATCAACACCAGTGAGATCATTGAATGCACCTATAAACCCATCAACACCAGGGAGATCATTGAGTTTAACTATAAACCCATTAACACCAGTGAGATCATTGAGTGTACCTATCCATTAACACCAGTGAGATCATTGAGTGTACCTTAAACCCATCAACACCAGTTAGATCATTGAGTGTACCTTTTTAAACCAATCAACACCAAGGCGATCATTGAATGCAACTCTGAGCCCATCAACACCAAAGAGATCATTGAGTGTACCTTTAAACCCATTAACACCAGTGAGATCATTGAGTGTACTATTAAACTATTAAACCCATTACCAGTGGGACCATTTAGTGTACCCCTAAACCCATCAACACCAGCGAGATCATTGAGTGTACCTTAAACCCATCAACACCAGTTAAATCATTGAGTGTACCTTTTTAAACCCATCAAAACCAGTGAGATCATTGAGTGTACCTATAAACACATTAACACCAGTGAGATCATTGAATGTACCTTTAAACCCATCAACACCAGTGAGATCATTGAGTGTACCTTTAAACCCATTAACACCAAGGAGATCATTGAGTGTACCTAAACCCATCAACACCAGTAAGATCATTAAGTGTACCTCTAAACACATCAACACCAGTGAGATCATTGAGTGTACCTCTAAACCCATCAACACCGGAGAGATCATTGAGTTTACCTATAAACCCATCAACACAAGTGATATAATTGAGTTTCCCTCTAAAACACTTCAACACCAAGGAGATCATTGAGTGTACCTATAAACCCATCAACACCACTTAGATCATTGAGTGTACCTCTAAACCCATTAAAACCATGGAGATCATTGAGTGTACCTTAAACCTATCAACACCGGGGATATCACTGAATGTACCCTTAAACCCATCAACAACAGGGAGATCATTGAGTGTACTTTTAACCCATCAACACCAGGAATAGAGGCAACTGCTTCCCCTGGTTTCAGTCCTTTACGTTTTTAAAGAGATGATCGCCTAAAAACAAGTGGTGGCGCCACAGAGGATTGAGTTGCCCCGCAATAATTATTGAAAGGCAAAATGTTCGCGCATCTTAACCTTCAATTTTGTCTTCCCTGACAAAAAGAAAGTTCGGACAAACTGGAAAATAGCTTGCTTTACATAGGCAAATGTACCCTGATCTACAGCTTCTACTCTCTTGATATCTCTCAGACATACACATGAGGATCACGTCAGACGTCTTACCTACCTGATCTACAGCTTCTACTCTCTTGATATCTCTCAGACATACACATGAGAATCACGTCAGACGTCTTCACAGCTTTCGCCATTGCACCGAGAATATCGCCCTCTATATGATTTAAACGTTGAGAACATTTCTGGGGATAATCTTTGTTTCAATTTCAATTGTAGGTCACTTTCCCTGATATAAATACTAGTAATATGCAGAACCCTGTCATTTAATGATTTCTTCAAGAAATTCGTAGAAAAACGTTGAAAAATAAAAGACATTTTCTTAGCATGCGGGTTTTTTTTTAACTAACAAGGAAACACTGAATTGGGCTATTTGATCGTTTCGTTATTAAACTAATTAAGGTTCTGGTATAAATTTGCATGTGCTGGTCGTATACAAATGCAATCCTTTTGTTGCTATATTGAATGCCTATCGCTAAATTAAAAACATATTGTCAAATTGTTTTAGATTTATTTAGCCAAATTATTTGTTACCATATATCGACCAATTGTTGATTTAGACGGTCAACAGGTTCTGAAAAGAAAGGATTTTCTCATATGAAAACAGCACATTCCATCTAAATTTTTCAGAAGTTGGGTACCATTATACCTTAGTTAGTTAGTTAGTTATGGTTAATTATAGTTAGTTATAGTTAGTTATAGTTAGTTTGTTAGTTAGTTGGTTGATTAGTTGGTTGGGTAGTTGTGGGTAGTTGTGGGTAGTTGTGGGTAGTTGGTAGTTGGTAGTTGGTAGTTGGTAGTTAGTAGTTGGTTGGTTGGTTGGTTGTTTGGTTGGTTGGTTGGTAGGTAGGTTAGTTGGTTTTAGTTTCGGTTAACAAATTAACATCCGCCTTACCAATATTATTGATATCCATCCACACGCTACACCCCGCCATCTCTAATCTATCTTTAATCTTCAGAACAAGTTGCTGAGAATCCCACTGATAGCTCAACATTATCATCGGGAGACCTGGTCTTGCGGATGTTCCTAATTCTGCTTTCTTAGTAGGAGCAGGTTCTGTTGGTTTGACATCTGCTGTAGCTTCTTCATACGTTGGAGGAGACTCTTCCACCGACGCCAATAGTGTTCTTCCCTTGATTTCCCACAGAGCTGACGCGCAGGCACCTCGAAGCTCTTTGTTGTCGGATTTCACCAATTTCTCCAAAGCTGTTTTAGATAGAACATACACAGAAAGAAAAAAGTGAGTCATCATCGTAAAATGAGTCACTACATGGACAAAATGACTCATTTTGAGCAATAGTGTGTCACTACATGGACAAAATGACTCATTTTTCGATGATGACTCACTTTTTTTCTTTCTGTGTACAAATACAAACTCGTAAAAAGACAACACAACATGCAAATAGTTATACAAAGTGTGATTCGAAAGTATAAAATAATAATCTAAAACACTAGTGTTTGAAATCCCCTTCCAGGCTTCACCATCTAGAAAGCATGTTTTACGACACATTGATCCAGAAGGCTTCATCATCACCATCACATGACGTCATCAAGAATTAACCAAGAAACACTGGCTTTGGATCAAACGCAATGCTCTGACGTAGACAACAGATTGATTGTCGAAATCCCGGGGTCGAAATACGTTTCGAAATATACAACATGGTATTTTCCAACCAACATTCATATCAAGAGAGCCCGGGGTGGGGGCACTCATGTATAAAAGTTTTAATCATCCGTGTGAATCCACTCTCAAAAACTACCGTTAACGCGGATTCTCAAAGTAGGAAAAAAATGACCCTTAACAAGGATTATAGCTCGACGAATAATACTGAATAATACTGCCTGACGAATAATACTGAAGTAATTGTGTGATTCAATTTAGTTAGTACATTTTTCTGATAGGCCTAACCATTTTCGGCTATTTTTACAATGATGACACGCGACTATCGGCCCAAGCAACCCTTAGGGATGGCATCCAGATTCGTACGGATTGAAAACCGTAGATCGGAGAGGGAAAACGCACTGGGATAAACGGACAGTTTTGTGTAGATGGCGGAACGCGGTTAATGACCAAACAATACATGTTAAGCCATGCTTAGCGAACACATTGAACAACTATACCGTGAACGGACAGCCAGTGCGTTTACCCTCTCCGATCTACGGTTTTCAATCCGTACGAATCTGGATGCCATCCCTTATCGCGGATTCATGTTGAAAAAGACACCCATATTCTCTGAAATTTGCGATTTTGACATCCTAAATAGCATAATTAGTAAACTAATGGTGCCAACTTTTCTTGGCTTTATCAAATTGTCATCATCACTTCTGATGTCATTGAAGGGGCCTTCGACCCTGAGCTGATGATTATAATAATTTATCAAAGTTGGTACATTTTGCACTTACTTGGAATTGTTTTCTGCACAACTTCTAATTCCCGAATCGATTCAACAAATGACAGGTTCCATATTGTTTCCGCGGCTACTCTGCGTTCTTCATCAGAGAAGTCATCCTGGAGCATACGGATGATGTCGGGTATAGCACCTTGCTTCTCTATCTCACCCTTATTGGTATCATTTATGGCAAGGTGATTGATAGCATCCAACGCCTCAAATGCTGAGAATCCGTCGATACCCCTGTGGTTATCCGGCGTCTCAACAGCACTCTTGTAGATTTCGAGTAAAGCATGTAGTCCTACCTTTGAAGTTGCTAGGATTTCGCGCTCATTTTCTTTGACGACATACGCAAGGATTATAAGGCCGTATAATCGGATATCGGACCGTGATGACTTTAGGCAACGCTGCAGAACGGGAAGGGCATTTGATTTGCGATATACATCACGATTATTGGACATGCGTATGCAGTTTTGGAGGATACAGAATATATTATATACCGGTATGTTTGTTTGTCTCGGGGTTTGTCTGTTTGTTTGTTTGTCGTCGTCGTCGTCTTCGTCGTCCTGGTCGTCATCAATAGCATCCAGCAAAATCTGTACAAACCCTAGTGCTACTAACTCATCACCAAATTCTCGACAGCAGTCAGTCAGGTAACCGCATACATACAGTAATCTGTCAAAATTGTAGTCTCCTTGCGATGCTGATTTGTCCTTGTTTGTATAGAAAAGATGTTTCCACAGCTGTATAAATGTTATGCATACTCCTTCTTTGACCATATATTTCCCCATTTCATGTATGAAGCCAATACCAAAAGTGTACTCGCTATTCCGGAACGTACCAAATTCTTCTAATCTGTCGAGCACTGTACCGGTTTGCTCACCGGCCATTTTCTTTTTCGAGAAAAACTTTTGTTTCACACAAGATTTAAGGTATCGCACATGCTTTTCAATTTCAGGTTTCAACACTTCAAAGGATGCGGCCATGGTGTTCGACAAATCTCAATACCGTTGGATGTAAGGACAAATGAGTATAGAGTAGTTCAAAATTCAAATCCTCCTTGAGCCCTGCATGGACAAAATACAATAGAATTTCATTTTTATAATGTTCCAATAACTAGACGATGAGCGGCATGAACTTCGCCTACTTCGGCAATAGAGTGATTCATAAAAAACTTAATAACCAATTAAACTTTGATCATCACTTGTCCACCAGTTAAGCCAACTGACGGACATGACGGATAGTGTTTTTCATGATAATTACTATAAACATGTCCATGTGAACTCCAGATTTTTTGTTCTTTTTTTCTTCTTTTATTTATATTTTGATGTTGTTCTCTAATATACGAGGGTCATTCAATAAGTTCTACCTACCTCCTAACTCATATCATCGCTCATAACATTTGTCATGATTATAGCTCTGAATCATAGATACACATATACAGCAAATCATAATTGAATTGAATCGGTTTCACTTTTGTTATACAGTCAAAGCCAGAGAGAGATTTTGGACAACGAAACGGAAAATCACCCACCCTAAAAGTAAATAGGCCTACATGTTTTTTCAGGGGTATTCCGTATCGTATGGTTAGATATAAAAGCATGATTTAAATACTGAAAATGGAAATCAATGAATGATATCTAAATATATAACAATACTATCCCGTATAAATAAGATTGTAAGCAATATTTAATACCTCTTGTAGGCTTGCAAATAGTGCAATATCAATAACAACTCGGATGTATTGCTATACGCCTTTGGCATATAGTGGAATTATACTTCTAATCAAATGTTCGTTAATTGTTACAATTCAAGCCACAGTGATTTGTTTGTTGATTTTTTTGATTTTTTGTTGTTGATGATATGGTCGATCTAATGTGCTATCAACAGTAGATAGCTGATAAACTTCTTTTTTTCTATTGATTTTGATTTTTAAAACTTACAACACAGAAGGACATTTACAGATACCGAAAAGTACAAAAATACAGAGTAATACAAATGCATATAATACGCTTCATAATAATATATGTATCCAAATGCGAAACATGGTGATATTACAATCATAAAATGTGTCCAAATGCGAAACATGATGGTATACAATCGTACTCATATACATACAAGTGCGAATGGTGATATACAATCATAATGATGTATCGAATGCGGAAACATGATAACAAAGTTTGACCTAAGGTATTACTTTAGATGGTTTGGGAGTATATCCCATTTCTGCATATGAATATAAGTTTAGACCTTCTTTGTGTGCACTTATACTCAAGCTTTATCGTAGCTCGAATCATATTGTAAAAGGCATGGATTGATGGTTTAGACCACAATGATGCCTCGTATGTTAAATCTTTAACATAGTCACATAGTGAGTTTTCCTTGGCAACCTTCAGAATAGTCAATCAGGTAGTCAATTATATAAAATTTAAAAAAAACTTGTAATCCCTCCATTTAGCCCTGTATATTGAAAACTTCTTAGTTCTTATGAAAATCAAATATGACTTTTGCCGGGTTCTCCAGGGGAGGGTAAACTTGTTTTGTTTTTGAGTCTAGTTCTGGCTAATCAGAGGGCATATTTTCATAATAAATCAGTCACCCTTATAAAATTGTTTTAGTCTGTTAAAGAGATAGCTGACTCTTAGAAAGGTATTAAATTGGCCGATAGGTACGTTTTACCTCTTAAAATAGGCCAAATGAATAGTACTTCAGCGGAGATATGTTGCTGTTTTTCGTCCGTTTCCGTCACACTTAAAGGAGGTTTGGTTTTCACTGCATCTCTAGAAAATATCAACCATTACTCAGATCAATTTACAATGATTTTGTAGCTGAGGTTTCAAGCTACAATTGCGTAATATTTCATAATACTGGCTTATATAATAACAAAATGATGAAGTAGAACTTATTGAATGACGTTTGGGCTTTTATCTTATTCATTTTTATTGGAATTTTTAACCCTTGCTCATTTGTGTTTCTTGTATTATGCACATTAATATATTATATACGGTATAACAATAACAACAAAATCCGATTTGAAAACATTTGTTTCGCAAACATAATGGAGCCTCTGAAAACCAGAATGATGTTTGTTCATGGCGACTCGTGATATGTTTTTTATGAAAAAAATTATATTATGTTTTCCATCCAGAAAAGCATATCAGAATACAATGATAACCACACCAGTGACTGCTGTGTGTAGTGATATATATCTGTTTTGTGCATTGAATTATGATGTTTTTCTATCAGAAATGATTCAAAATTAATCATTCCTTTCCGTAAAACATATACCGAATTGCTTTGAATAAGAAAAACATATAATTGTGGTTTTCCCCGACCGGCGAGGCACAGGATCGAGCATGGACCACAATACCACCAAGCGGTATGAGACATGAAGGATAGGAGGTGTGTCCATGTGTGGATTAACAGCCATCTTCTCGGGAATAGTATAATCAATTTTCAGAAAGAAGACTGTTTCATGATATTTATAGCACAATTCACGCATTTTGGACGTCATGCAGCAACTCTATTGAATGTAGAATAGGCCGGATGCGAATCCCTATTGTTTTCCGTTCCACCTATAGCTAAATGGATATCCTCTATATGTATAGATGGTGTGACCGGTGACGTCATGTATTTACAAATTGGACACCCTATGTTGATTCCCTCCAGGCAGAATATACAGTAAACATGGTAAAGTTAATGAAGACAACATGAAATTTCTTTCTAATGAATTGTAAAACTCATTTTTGTTTTGTTTGTGAAATGCGATAGCTTATAGCATTCCTAAGCAAGTTTAAAGACAGTTTTGATAACAATTTGCTGTGATACCACAATCTAGTTAGAAAACCTGATCTGGCCTATGTAAACTATAGGAACTCTTGCCCGGTGTGTTTTGTCTCAAATCAACAGAGGGCGTCCTAAATGTAAACAACGGTCACCTCATCTATAGCTTATTAAGATAATGGGTTATTCCATTTGAAACCCATACACCCCTATGGAAGACATAACCCTAATCTTTAAGGTCCTGGGTTATATAGGGCGTGTATGGATTTCAATAACCCAAATGGAAGGGGATGTGTTAAGTTTCAAATTGGACTCTGAAACAAAGGGCTTCTGTTATTGGCAAAGATGTAAACACAGACATCATCATCATCGGTCGTCCTTGGACGGAACAATCGAAGCAGCTTATAGCTTCAATCATTCTTTCTTGGCTATTTGTTTACTCCTTGGTGCGCCACGCCTAGTGGATGTATGTATAAGAATGTATTATGTGTGGGGGTGTGTGAACAGATACAGACCCGGGATGATCCCCCCCCCCCCCCCCCCCCCCCCCCCCCCCCCCTATGATCCCCTACTCTTTGCGAAGGAGTCTGTGACCTTTTTAACGTGCTCGGGTATAGCTCTTCCGATGCACGGGACCACTATTTCTACGTGACCTCCTAACCACGAGGCGAGACTAAGTACCTTGCCCAAGGATACCAACATGTTGGCCGTAGCGCGCGGAGCTAGAACTCACAACCTTTGTATTGTGAGTATTGCGTGCTATCCACTAGACTACACATGCTCTAAAACAGACATACATGTTGTTATATAATCAACTTAAATTTGCCTTATGAAACATTTAGTATTAATTTAGGAATAATACGGTATATTCTCGTACTAAACACAGGTTTAGCTTACAACCGTGATTAACTAAACTTGTGTCTAAATTAAACGCAAGTTTATCTTTTAAACGACAAAACCCGCTTTTAAACTCTCCGAATCTTGTCCCCAGAGTGGTCGTTAGTTCAGGTTTTCAATTTATTGTGGCTCAAATGGGTTACAATAGATGACCGAATTCATCAAATGCACGTGACATTTTAAGACTACGCGATTTGCACGTCAGCTTGCACCGGGCACGGTTGAGTAATCATTCAAGGCATGTAGTTGGTGTAAGTGAGTTTAGTAAATCGCACGTTAAACTACCCCATAGCCATGTGGCGTGCGCAAAGGGGTGGGGGGGGGGGGGGGGAGGGTCCCCCAGTTTGGTCAATCAGTCGGGGGAAACTTCTACTCAGTCGGGGGGAACTACTGCCAGTCGGGGGATTTTTTGTGTGTGGATGGGTTATAATAGACAAATAGTGGGCAAATTTGTACATATAGTCTACCAGGTTGGTAGAAAAAGGAAATGTTATAGAGAAAAATGATGAAAACGCTCATAATTGTCCATTAGTTGTTTACTGTGCTGTCTTTTTTACTGTGCGATTTTGTGACGGTGCGATTTTGTGACGGTGCGATATTGGGACTGCGATTTTTTACTGTGCGAAATTTTTTGACCGTGCGAATTTTTTTGAACCTACCCCCCCCCCCCCTTCCCCCCCCCCCCCCCCCCCCCCCCCCCCCCCCCCCCACCACACACCCCCACACACACTTACGTGAAAATCACGAGGTGACTGCCAAAAAATTG